>VRLP01000584.1:0-203977 GCA_009660295.1 Lophius piscatorius | reverse complement strand
TTATATTTTAACCTAGTACTCATTGATAGGTTATATTTTAACCGACCAATCATTGATAGGTTATATTTTAACGTAGTACTCATTGATAGGTTATATTTTAACCGACCAATCATTGATAGGTTATATTTTAACGTAGTACTCATTGATAGGTTATATTTTAACCTAGTACTCATTGGTAGGTTATAATTCCCTAGGTATAAGGTCGTAAATGTCTACAACATTTTCATAAACACACACATATATCATATATTTGTACAATTAGTTTTCGCTTTTAAATGTATCTCCTCATTCATAAATGTAATCAAACATACCTTGGATCATCTAAAGACCGGAAAATCAAATCTTACATTCCAGATTTGCACCCTGTTATAAACCCTGAACTCGTTCAGAGTTTGAATCGCCCATCTGCGATAGAGTGAAATATCTCCTGGGTCATAGGTTTGTAGCCCTTGCCGTCTTCCAGGTAGAACAAAGGGTCCCCGATGACGGCAGGATCGAAGCCCTCCTCTGCAAGTTTCCATTTCAATTGCTTATACGTCCCGGTTAGAAGCAGTGCATCCTGAAAAACAGGAGGGGAAGAAAAAAACACACAGTTGCAACACATTTCTATCTTTTTTTTCTTCTTTTTTCTGTTGCGAATGAATTCAGCAGGACTTTGTTTACCTGTATGCGAATGAATCGTGGTCTCGCATAGCTGGGGAGGTAGTTTTTGACATGCTGATACGTATCATCGCTGTCAAAGTCCATGTTTTCGTTCAGCTTCAGGGCCGCCATGCCAATTCTTCCCTCGTGTCCTAATCAGTCCGGGTCGAGGTAAGAGGCGGGTTTATTTCACAATGCCACGATACGAAGCTCATCCAGTTCCATTCTTCTCAATATTTCAAAACTATTTTGCAAGTTGCTACAAGTTATGATTATTAATGACTGACAGACATGATTAGGGTCATTTAAGTCCAAGAGATTTTGTTAATCATAAAGTTAAAGTTTAGGCTTTTACTAAACATTTCACACACTTTGAAGATAAAGGTGATATTTCTAATCACATATCTAACAACCGGGTCCTTCATGAATCATAAATCCTGTGAAAGAATGTCATTACCTGGCACCTTCACACCATAGACGTTGGCCTCCTCGATACTGTCTATCATGAGCAAATGATCAGCCACCTCTGTGGTCGCCACATTTTCTCCTTTCCACCTGTATTTTACGACCACATAAAGATGGAATATTTATCATTTCGCTAAAAGCAGCGGGTTTATTTCACTAACACCTAGCTCCTCGTCTTCATCATTTGTTCAGTTTTTTCCAAATCTGTTTCACTGCGCACCTGAAAGTGTCTCCGATGCGGTCTCTAAAGAAAACAAAGCCCTGGTTGTCGATCCGTAGAAGGTCGCCGGTGTTAAAGTAGACGTCTCCCTTCACAAACACGTCCTTCAGCTTCTTCTTCTGTGTCTGCTGCTTGTTCCTGGCGTAACCAATGAAAGGTGATCGTTTTGCGATCTTTCCCACCAACAGACCGGTCTCTCCTGCGGGTGACAGCAGCAAGCGAGGATTAAGTAGGAGTAAAACCTAAACGTTGAACAGGGTGCCATAGTTATGGATTCACCTCTGGGGACCTCGATACAGAATCCTCTGGAGTCTTTGACTGGTTCCTCTTTCTCGGTGTCGTACCTTATGAGGGCGTACGAACATCCCATCTGTGAAGCGATTCCAGAACATCGCATGTGAAAAAGAAGGATGTCATTTAAACTCATACCGCACACCTATCTCAGATATTTCATTTGTAATGATGGACTTAAGACCTATGGAGAAGTCCAGTCCACCTACGCTGTGGGCTTTAAGGACGTTAGACTAGTCCTACGCTGCCGTCCCCCGGGGGGGGAAAGCCCCCAATCCCCTGCGTTGTACAACACAGCTCCTCAAATGAAATGTGACTCATTAACAATCTCAAACCGTCTTTATTCACTCAACCTGAGTATTTCTATGAAGTCAGCGGTCTGCTCTTAGATCAGATCCCACAGTGACTCAATGATGAAGATAAATACAGTTAACTAGTTTTTCGGATCTCAGTAGTAACTAAACTCCCCCCTTGTCGGTACAATAAAAATGAATTGAGCAAAAATATGACGTCCATGTGGGTATAAAATATGAAAATGATCCATGAAACAGTTTTTCGTGAAAGATCTGCAGCTTTCAGGGATATATTTAGCGTTAAACGGTGCAACTCAATCGCGCGGGTATACAGAGACGTCGGCCGCTTAGAAGCGCATGTTGAAATAACAACATTCTGCCACATTTAGCTCAATACAATGTTTAATTCTTTTTTCGTAATCACAGATTTTATCCCCATTTAGAGCCATATTTATAAACTTTGTGATATTTACTTTCTTTGTAATAAAAAAAAAGTCACACAATCGACAAAATGTTGGTGATTAATCTAAATACCAAACCTAAATAATGAGGTTTCTGATACACTTTAAGATTAAATTTAAAAAAAATTTGCAGCTGACATTTATTTTTTAGATAAGATAAAAGAAATTTATTGATCCTGAGGGAAATGTCTGTGCCGTAGATTGCCCCATCATGACAGGAATAAAACTATGCAATAACTGATTAAAGACAATGAAATATTAAATATAATAAGGGAGTATATGAAGGGTAAATTCCAACCGGTGCCTAAGACCAACAGCATGACGATTAATTGTCACGATATTGAAGGTAGAGTTGCGCAAGACAAAGAATGTAATGATATTCAGTGAAATTCATTTTAATATTTGTTTTGCAAGAAGAGCAAATATAACAAATTCATGAATGTTGCTGTAAATGTAATTTTTTTTTCTTTTAAAGTGACTGTATGGTAGAATGTTACTGTTTTTACAGTAAACACTATAAGGGACACCACCATCATACCTTGTGGAGGAAATTCTCTTTGCCAATAGCTCCCACTTTACCGATGTAGTTGACAAAGCCGACATTGGATTCTGTCGCTCCATAACATTCAGAGATACAAATGTCCCCAAACCGCTCCAGGAAATCAGCCCAGGTGTCGGCCCTTATCCCGTTCCCTATGGCCAGCCGCACTTTGTGATCTCGGTCATTGTCGCTCTAAGAAAGAGAGGAGGAGAGGTGAGATTTAGTTACAAGCAAATACATTCAGCACTTTAAGTAACGATAAAAGATAAATATTTGATAATATGATCCTGAATTTTTTTTTTACCTTTGGTGTGTTGCAGAGGTAGCGCATAATTTCTCCTATGTACTGAAAAACAGTCACATTGTGCTTTCTGCAGTCGTTCCAGAAGTTGGAAGAAGAGAACTTCCGTCTTAAAACAACCGTGATGCCTAGAAACACGAGGAGGGCTCAGTTTACAGTTCTGTAAAATTGTAACATTTCGGATTTACAGCCAGAGTATCAGGTATTTGAGGTTGTAACACGAGTGTAACCTACAAGGTTAACCTTATATATGTGCAGTGAAGGCAGGGTGGAGTGGGTGGAGAAGAGGGTCAGGAGTTATCTGTGACACAAGAGTAGCAGCGGGAGTGAAGGGAATTGTTTACAAGATGGTAGTGAGAGCAGCTCCGCTGGATGGGTCAGAGACGGCGGCTCTGATCAAAAGACGGGAGGCAGAGCTGAAGATGTTCAGATGTTCTTTAGGAGTGACGAATATGGACAGGATTAGAAACGTCTTGGAGACAAAGTCAGAGAGGTCCATATTGAGATGGTTTGGAAGTGTGGAGAGGAGGGAGAGTGGATCTATTGGTAGAATGATGCTGGAGATGGAGCTACCAGGCAAGAGAGAGAGAGGAAGAACAAAGAGGATGTTTCTGGATGAGCTGAGAGGGGACATGCAGTTGGTTGGTGTGACAGGGGAAGATGCAGAGGACAGGGCGACCCCTAAAGGGACCAGCCAAAAGAAGCAGAAGAAGAAAAAGAAGAAAAAATAGCAGCAGCAGCAGCTGTGAATGTCTTTGTTGCAGTTGTTGGACTTTGTTAATCACCGTTTTGTATGGCTCCAGAGAGTCCCATGAGGAGCCCGGAACTGTGGTAAAGAGGCAGGTAGATGTAGATGATGTCATCCGAGCGTACATCAAAAATATACTGGATAAGAGATACAAAGTGCACCTTCTCGTGGTTGACAATCGCTGCCTTGGGGAGCCCTGCATTAGAAGCAGAAGTAGATTATTGTCTATTGTTTCTAGCGGACTGCAAAATTTAAGATTTGAACAACGATTACCGGTGAAGGCCAGATTACCTGTGGTTCCCGAGGTGTAGATGTAAAAAGCAGGGGTCCTGGGGGAGACGTTGGCCCTCAGCTCAGGCGACAGAGGCTGGTCTGAGGCCATCTGAATCTTATCACAGAGGCATTCAATGCCCTCCACTTCACAGTCCTCTTTGAGGATAAAGACACGGACACCCTGCTGGATCAAGGCGGGCAACACCTCCTCCACGGCCTCTTGCAAGTCTGCGCAAGACAGGCAACAGAGAGCTAATGGAGGCTTCAGGCAAGTATAAAAATAAAATAAAGAATAAAAATGGAAAACGATGTTTCACACTGATGTGGCAAATCATGGGATTGAAGACAGTTAAAGGCTCATTTGAGCGCTGAGGGCAAACATTAAAAACGGGCCATACTCGGCTGTCATTTCAGACGTATTTGGGTTTTCAAAGGGCTCAAACAGAAGAAAAATGGGCAGAAGTGACAGATATGATTGAGGGCAGTGTAGCCATAACTGACGCAAGATGAGACAAATGACTACAAATACGACCAAAAAGAAAGAAAAAGTCAGATTTGGGTCACTTTAATATGTAAATCGTGGATCAGATAGGTATCTGATTCCTACTGGGAAGGTGGCAGTGTGAAGAATCAGAGCAGATGTGGCTTTTCTCCGACTGACCACGCCCACATAAACGTCTGGTTTGTAAAAGTGGACAACATTCCAATATGGAGGATCGCAGCAGTGACACCTGGCAGACGTGTGATTGCAAATTTAACAACGTCCCTGACAGCAAGGGCATATCCCCGAAAAAAGCCCCTAGTCCCCCGCGTTATACAATTAGTCCCCCTGATTGACCTCCTCAAATCATATGTAAAGTGCATTATAAATTAAATGTATCGTTATTATTATTATATGTGACTCAAACAGTGCACTTTGACTCAACCTAACTATTTCTATAAAGTCAGCAATATGCTCTGGGCTCCCATAGTGACTCAATAAGGAAGATAAGTACAGTAAAAGTATTTTTTCTGAGCTCAGCAATATGACAAATGTCCTTGTGTGAATTCATATGAAATGAATTTAGACAAAATCAGGCTTATGGTTGGAAAGCTACAAACGAGAAACTGTGTTGTCCACAAAAAGCTCCCGATAATGAGTAAAACATGAACTACTATAGTGAAATAATATACATACAATATAGATTCTTATACACCATTTGTGGACTAAATTGGACCAGCGGTGAAGCCTGAAAACTTTGATTTTCGGAGATAAAACAGCCCCTAGTGGCCAGAATATGCAACTGATATTTCCTAAATAAGTCGGGCTATTCCTCACACTAATGTCTATGTAGGTATAAAATTTGAAAATGATCCATGGAATAGTTTTTGATTCATCCCATTAACAAGAAAGAGCGGCGGCGGACACAGCATCAATGAAGAATCCTTAATATTCCCTCTACGGGAATAGGATTTTCTTTTTAGAAAAGAAGCGAGGAGTTCAAATTCACTGTTGGCTAAATAAAGTTCTTTGAAAGGTCAAAATCTCTCTTTCGTAAAAAGTCAATCCAGGTCAATAATCCAGATGAGTGAACGCTTTCATCTGCACAATCATACGCAGAATTTAGACACAATCTATCAGTCCGTGTTTTATGTTCTCTCAAGTAATTAGAAGTCATCTTGGAGTTGAAACATTACTGGAATAAGATTTAAAATGTGACATAATCAGGAGACACACAGGTCACAGCGGGGCTGTCTGACTTTCAGTCAAAGAAAAGCAAATATTAACATCTGCTATCAAAAAGGCAAAATGTATCAGGCCCAAAAATTGGGAAACCTCCCATTTAAATCGCAAAACATCGATTTTGTCTTATTGACTTATCTTCGCCGTCCTTTTCAAGAAAGGCTACTGATCCGTATCAAGACTTTTGCTCATGAAATGCATGTATATCCATAAATTACTTAATCTGTACAACAGACCAACATGCAGGAGGATTGGCATGATTTATTTATTCATTCGGACTTTGTATTCACTGAAAATATATATTTGTTCAATTCAGTTATTAGTTCAGTGTGGATGTTGTATTCAACTTTCTTTTCTAAGAAAAAATGCTCAGTAAAAGTTCAACAAGCATTCATGAGCGTATAATAACTCAGTACATTTAACACAAGTACAGTACATGCAGTAAGTAGAAATTTGAGGTATTTATATTCCATTATTTTCATTTGATACTGTTTAATACTTCCACTCCACTACATCTCAGAGACAAATCCCCAAATTCTCCTCCCTCTGATGATAAACGTGATAAATACATTTCCGATTATCTGTCTGTAAAACTTTACAAGCTTTAACAGACGTACGCATAAATACAGCAGTATTAATAATCCTAAAAAAAACCTATATAATAGTAAAACACTAAGAGGGACACTTCTACTGCACCATGAGTACTTTTACTCTACTTTAAGTACATTTTGGTGATCACAGTTGTATACTTAGACTTAAAATAGGTTTTGAATGCAGGACTATTCTCACAGAGTGAAAAGTGTGATCGGATGAACACTTTCTCAGCTCTTTTTTATTAAAAAGTCTGAAAACAGGTTGATCTTGTGAAATATTGACTTTGAGAGATATTTGGTTCTCAGAGGGCGGCGATTCTTTTAATAGGTAATTGTGATCCATATGATTGGTTGTTCCAAAGACCTCAAGGTTTAACATCCACAGCAGTAAAACCACATATTAAATGTAATATTTACCCTATATTAAACCCGCTGCGTAGCCTTTTCATCTCTCATCCCACATCCAACGTATCGTCACGATTGCTTTTAGTTTTCATAAATCCACACTTTTGTTTATCCAATGACTTTGAAGAAAGAAAGGGAAACAGTAAAAGTTACGGACTATGAAATGTATGGGGAAAGACAATGGAAAGACTGACAGAATAGAAAATGAGTGGCAAATACTTTTTAATTTCAAAGGGGAAGGGTTATATCCCAGAATAGTTCTCCTCAAATTCTCCTCAGTCGGTAAAAAATGGACTTTTTAGAGCAAAAAATAAAGAGATATACAAGATAGTGTCCTTGATTCAATTCTGACAAACAGTGTTAACATCTGAGAAAAATATAATATACCAAAAACATCTCCACAATTCCATTCATATGCTCCGTCTTTTGACTAGATCGGGCCAACAGTTGGGAAGTTATTGAAAAGTTATATTGAAAAGTTTCGAAGCTTTGCGCTCCCACTAGTGTCTGACCTTTCCCAAAATCAATCCAGTTCTTCCTTGCACTAAGCTCCATGAGCTTCTGAGCCGAAGATTTTGTGAGGAGAAGTTCCCCCTAGTGTCGGGAATATTCAACGAGCCTTCCCAAAACCATTCCAGTTCTTTTTCAAACTGAGGTCTATGAGGGTATAAAAGTTTGAGGGGGGTCTTCATCAGAGCTCAAAAGGAGACTGGAGCTCAGACAGTTTATAAGGTGGTACCTTCTGAGGTCACAAAAGAGTTCTATGAGCCTGGTTGGCTTTGAGGTTTGATCGGAAGGTACCGTGGCTATAATCCTCAGGCGAAAGCATGCTCTGTGAAATGTCCATGTGACTTGGACTGGTCTGTTGTTTTATTGTTTTGACAGTTGTAGGCCTTCACTTCTTTTTGGGGATATCCGTGACTGCTGAGGTCATCAAATATATCAATGGACAACAAAATGTCTTCTAGTTATTGATCAGGGAAATAAATGTCCTCACTCCACTCAGTTCAGTCAAATCGCTTGACTGATCCTCAGACGGGAGCGCTCGAGATCCTTCAAATATTTTTTTGAGTTATGTCGGAAAAACAGTGTTTTTTTGTAAAATAAAAGAAATGTATATAAAGCTCCCCCTAGTGAGTAGAATATGAACAATTAGAGTAAAATATGAAGATTTCCTCGAGTCGATTGAAATGCACCAAATGTGGACTAATTCAAATTGTCGGGGACACTCTGGAATCATTATTGCAACCCCCAGAGATTCATCGTTTTCACATGATTAACTCAAAAACTACTTTGTGGATCATTTTCAATTGTTATATATACTTTCATTATCCTGATCTTTCTTGTAATTGAGATACATTTAACGTCATTTCATCGGGAAATAATTTCATAAACAGATGCTCGACCAAACGATCCGTCATTCTATGGTAAATTATAGAGCGTCTGAATTATTTATTTATTTTTTAAACAAAAAAACCCAAAGAAACTAAAACATACAAAGACATAAAATATACAAAATAACACACGGAGAGAAACAAAAAGAAACATTGAGCTGTGTATTTCTTTAACGACTTCAGGCATGAAGCAGAAAAGCTGGAGATGAAATGAAAAGCCACAATAATAACAGCGTGTCATCATCTCACTCACCAGCTCCAGCCACCAGGACCTTGGCCTCACAGCAGGAGAAGCAGTGCAGCAGGGATTTGGATCTGATGTTGTTGTTGAGCAAAGAAACTGTGCAGCCCAGCTTGAACAGAGCCAACCAGACCCACACAAAGAGAGGCTCGTTTCCCAGCAGGAGGGCCACTGTGTCCCCCTCCTGCAGGTGGGCATGCTTGGACAGAGCTCTGGCCACCTTGTTGCTCTCTCTGTCGGCCTGGCTGTATGTGTAGTGATCCTCCTCAAAGATGATGAACTTCTTGTTGGGCTGCTTTGCCACTTGGTCCAGAAAACTAACCAGAATGCTCTCAAACGGCTTCTTCGTCTTGATTCTGTTCAGTTTTAGGACCGCCTTGATAATAGTGATCGCGTATCTTAAGTCCCAGAATAAATAGGGGTTTCTAAGGTAAAGAATAAAAGTCAAAATCGCCAAACCTGCAAGAGCAGTGTATAGAATAAGTGCAATCATTGTGATGAGTAGAAGCCAGCAGTGCTGCAGAAGAGAATAAACCGCCGATTATGGGTCCGTTCTTAGGTTCGTGAACTTTAGACCACTTTTTTTTATGTGGGTGTAACCCAAGTCCTAATACAATCCCTGGTGGAGACCAAACCTCCTGCTGCAAACACTAAAACCGGTTTTACATTTGCCTTGTGTTTAATTGTTTTTATAATGTATCTCAGGTATGTGCCAGGAAAACGTTTGGATAACTACTTTGGATTAAAAAAAAAAAAAAAAAGGTCCTACAAACTAGTGTTGACGTATACACAGAATCGATAACCTCTAATGGACTAACGATGGATTTATGCCGGGCAAGAAATAAAACTTAGAAAGGTAAAAAAAAGTTACCGTGATGAGAGGGGCACGTCTGTTTATGTTCTCTTAAACTGACCCACCATCGAAAATACCCCCAAACGCCGCCAACTCCGACGCCATCGGAGTGAAGCACGTATGTATATATAGCACTTCCGGTACGTACAACAAGATAAAAGCATAGAGGGAGTACCCCACGCACCAACTTTTATTCAACTTCTAGTCAACTTCCGGCAAAGGAAAAAGTGTTCTGGCAAAATTAATGCCGAATTTTGGGGACCCCCCCCGTCTAGTTTCAGTTGAGAAAAATAAATAAATTAATCTGTAAATCAGTGCGCAAGGTTTTAGCCATCCACGCGCATGGTTTTACAATCTTTGCCAGCGGATTGAATAGATTGTTGAATAATGTCACCTGTCCCGGTCCCTCAGTCGCAATTAAATTGCACAACCTTCAACCTCGACAATTTACTTGTCCCGGCCTCAAGCATCCAACTACTGAAATCAAAAAACACACATACAGGAAGAGATTCCTTCCAGTTTAATGTCAACCTAAGCATAATCCGAAAAAAGGCTCCAAAAACATGTTTGGAGATGCTGTTTCATGGAAAGCTGATCTGATCAACTGAAACTGATAATTAAAGAATAAAACTGCCATCTGTGTTGGAAAAACATTGAAATATTGCGCCACGAGGACATGACTGTGTATTTTCTGTATAAAAAGTTACATATTTACATATTTACAGTGAACTTTGGTTGTACTGCTATTTTTTTTTAAGGATTAGGGTCCCTGAATTCCAACTATGAGAAACCTTCTTGTTTCATTATATAGTAATAACGTGCTTCCAACTTTGTGGCAGCAGTCAGTGGAATCCCCTTAATTTGTTTCAATGTAACAATAACATTATCAAAAATACTTATAATAATAGAATACTTTATTTGTGCACAAATATACAACACAATTACAAGTGCATCTCCTCTCAGTTGTAGAAAGTTAAAAAACAAAAAACAAACAAGAAACACAGAATAGACAGTTAAAAGAAAACCAATATTTACAAAGAGTAAGTAATAAATACATATAGTAATAGTGATAAATAGTCCTTCAGTGAATTACACTTAGCCCAGATGATTGGACTCTTCCTCTCTGACATCAAAGTATTAAAAGGAGTCCAGTTCCTTGATAGCACAGTGGAAGAAGGCTGTTAAGCAGTCTGGAAAGTCAGGTCTCCATAGGCCTGTAGCGCTACCCAGAGGGCAGCAGGGTGAAGAGGTGGTGAATGTAAGTGAGTCTGTGGTTATTTTTTGAGGCCCTGCATAGACATAGGGATGTGTCTATATCCTGGAGAGGGGGGCCAGCCGAGGGCCCGTGATGTTGTGTTCTGATTTAAGACTCTCTGCAGTGATTTCCGTTCAGCCTCAGTGTAGACAGAAAACCGCCGCAGAATGCCAGAGGAGAGGATCTTCTCCACAGAACGTGGAAAGGTGTTTTTTTGTTTTTGTTTCCTAGAGTGGCTGTCTGCTTTATTTTAAAATATTTTTAGAAAGCAAATATTCATTCTTGGTTGCAAATACAAGACTACGAATGCAAAATCTAAATCTACATCACGTGAAAGGACAAGCTGGAGCAGTCACTTGGTTATGAAACACAAATTTGATGCAAATTGATGAAAGCTTGTTTAAGAATTGATCGCAAATATTATGACTTGATGAATGATCATGGGTTTGAATGAATTTAAGGGAAATGGACTACTCCTTTTTTTTTGAAGGATACTTTCATAAGGAGATTGTTTGTTTGATTGTTTGGACCTCACTGACACTCCAATGACCGGATAGGCGCAAATCTCTGCCAATAAAACATTTTGACAGGCATCAAAGAATCATAAATACAGTTAGGGTCATTTTTCTATTACATACATGTGCATTTGACTCCCCCTTGTGGTGTTTCACAGCTAAAACTGGTCTCTGCAGTACCGTATGAATAGTGAAATGAGCCCAAACCATGAGAACCGGCTCTAGAATCATTATAAATGTTCAAATATAACATTACACTTCATAAACACCTCAGTTGGCGAAGCCATCGTTTTGGTTAATTGATTAAAAAAATGAAATAAGTCATCCGTCAACACTTTGAAACTAGACTGAATAAAGTAAAAACATCAGTTCTATTTTGAAGGAAATACAGTTCCTACTGCTCGGAGTTTTTGCTGCCAAGTTTCCTAATATGGTCAAGCCACTTGGCCAGCATCTATTCCGAGAGGTGATCGGATACAGACAAACCTCCGCTGCTCCTACGTCATGCGGTAAATTGAAACGGCCCTCATGTGATGCCATTAGATACCGTGAATGGTCATACGAGCAGGAAGAATGTTTACTCTTAAATGCAGCGAGAAGAGACCACGAGAAACCGAAAGTAAACAATCCTTCATATGTCTTTGTAGACTATCAGGCATTGATTTTTATTTGTATCCCTAATGTTTCACGCTGTTCAAATTATGACGCTGATGGCTGGAGGCTACCTTTGAAACGTAACGATTTCTATTTTGGTATGCCAGCTGTGCTCAACTGTGGGAACCTACAGATTTGGAAAGCCCATGGCAGCCAGTTGCAGCCGGTTCAGAGCGCTCTGGCTCTGCAGGTGTCCTGAGTGGGTAAGTTATCTCTGTGAACTTCTTTGACCTGCAAACCCTGGAAATTTAAAAATAAAGAGTTGTGTAAAGGTGGATCGATATAGATATATGGCATCTATTTTATAATAAGATAGGTCGCCTCTGGTCGTTTCATATGCACCCAATTTGGACTCAACCGGGCCTACGGTTTTTATATTATTATTATAAAGTAACAAAGTTATGTGATTTTAATAAAAAATCTCCCCTTAGTGAGTAAAATATGAACTATTAAAGTAAAACAAAATTCATACAAGATAAAACCCCTCGAGTCGATCGATTTAAGACTAAATATGAACAACGGTTGAAAAATTATGGCTGAAAAAGTTAATCCGAAAAACTCCCCCTAGTGGCAGACTTATGCAACTGACCTTTCCCAAAATCAGCCCAGTTCTTCTTTGCACTAAAGTCTATGGGGGTATAACATTTGAAAATGATCTATAGCCTTTGAGTTCGGTCAAGGAAACTGCATTTAATGTAAAAAGAAAAAAAAGTTACTGCTAATGAGTAAAATATGATATTCTTTAGTCAAATATTATACGTACAATATAGAATTCTAATTCATATATACCAAATATGGACTAAATCGAACCAAGGGCGAAGAAATTATTTCCCAAAAACCTTTGGAAACAAAGCAAACTTAGACTAAATATGACCAACAGCTGAAAAATCCAGACAGAAACCCCTTTGGAGATCTACGGGGGTATACAATTTGAAAATGAGCCAGGAAATACGTTGGGTAGATATTACGTAGAGTAATGAAGCTAACACCAAAGACCTGCGGCGGATGCAGAGGATGCTGCCGCAATTCCAGAATGTCTTCTCAAAAAATGGGAATATGTTAAGTATGACTTTAAGAATAAGTATGGAGAAAAAGAGTCAGTGTGATTCTGTGCTTTGCACATCAGGCACAAATAATAATTATGAGTTTAAAACAGAATAAGTATGGAGAACAAGAGTCGGTGTGCTTCTGGGAGATTGTAGGTGTGCTTCTGGGAGAGGCTGGCTGACTGGGAGAGGAAAAGGGAAATGACCAAAAAAATGTCTGATTACTGGAGTCGAACAGGAAATGACGCAACGGGCATCATAAAGAGCAAACGTCTTTATGATTGTACTAGGATCGATACTTAGAGAGTTTGCTGGTGTTCTCTGTAGATTTGGAGGCCGGCATAACTCAGACATTAATGGAGAAATCTGAATAAAATTTTGGAAAAGGAATTTCCATAGCCAGTAATAAAACACAAGGCTCAATGGTAACCGGTGATTAACTTCCTTAGATTCAGTTTGAGGGCATTAGGAAGAGCTGATCATAGAATGAGGGTAAAAAGAGTTACAGAAATCAAGTGTTTCCTTGTCAGGAGGGAGAAACGGGATAAATTCAGTTCAATCAGGGAAGACGAGATGTCGGAAAGATGAATGATTTATTACAGCAGCAGATGTGTGATAATGAGTCTATTAGCAAGTCTTTTGGCGGTCAGAGTCTTCGGGTTAGATTGCGCTCTCAATGTCTGTGCCTTCATTAACAGCAGGGAATATCCTCCCTCTGGAGTCTGGATACTGGTGGTGGTGGCTGATGACTCTGCTGAGGCTGATAAGTGATGAAACAGATGGATCGCCGAGGACTAGGTGGAGATGGGGAGGTGGAGGGCGAGCGAACCAGCAGCATGCAAGCACTAGATGGGTGGAGAGGGTCCCATTCAAGGACAGCAGCTGATGGTGAAGAGGTGATGAAGAGGGTAAGAATGCAGGTGTGTCAGTGATTGGATGGATGAGGCTACCTGAAAGGGTGCAGCTGAGATCGATTGATGCTCCAGGGCCGTGAAGCAGCTGATTGAGACCAGGCATGTGTGAAAGGTGACAGAGTGGTATGATTTTATATATATTTATGACATATATGATGTGTTGTAACAATATCTGAAGAATAACAAAACCTGACTTCTGTTTCAGCAGTTAAGATCCTGGGACGACTTCACAGGTGGAAGTCAGATTTGGCCTTTGTGATGAGGGAAGTAAAATGACTTGTATCATGTTTAAAGATCAGATAAACCTTCGACTTAAAACTTACATTTTCTGGTCCGAGCACAGACAACATCCCGCTTCTCTGTCCCTCAGATAACTCCAGCGGAGACCCTGCAGGAGAAGGTCAGGTCTTTAGCTCTATATTTGCAGAGGGGCCAACTACTCATGTGTCCCCGCTGCTAAAAAAAAACCAAGGGTCAAACCCCGCCCTCACTCAAGATTATAGACGGCAAGTTACCCTTTCATGTTTAGGATTTTAGAAAAATATAGCGTTCAAATCGATTTCTTGCTGGAAATAATGTCTTTGAAAATTGTTCGGGGAACATCACAGTATACGGATATTGAGCCACGTTGGAACTCACATGCTAGGGTTTTTGCACCAGAACTAGGAGATAGGAGTTGACTCGTGTTTAAACTTAGGGTAGGGGCCTGGCTAAAGACTGGAGGGTACAGAACGTTCATAGTCAGGGCCCAAATGTTCTGTAATGATCTTCCTCATGCAATCTTGTGTGCATTGTTAAAGTTGTTTTATCGTTCTGTAGACTTCACATCGGTTTGTTTATTGATTTGTTGTGTTTTTGCTTGCGAAACATTTTGTAACACAATTTCGAGAAGCGCTGAATAAACAAAGATGATAATATTAATCATGCTGTGTGTATAATTATACTTCATTAGAGCTTCGCAGAAAACACAGTACGTGAGTAAACATGATGTATTTGCATTTATTCAACGGACAATGTTATGTAATACCAAAACACGGGAAACAATATTTCCATCTTTAGAGATTAATCCATAACTCAAAAAATGTTTCATAGATCATTTTTAAATTTTACACCCAAATTGAGTTACACATTTCCAACACTAGGGGGAGCTTAACCTCCAAATAGTTTTGACTATAATATCTCAAACTTTGGCTAATTTAGTTCAAATTTGTTACATGTGAATCAAATCAAGGAGATCTATTTTGAACACATCTTGTTTTACTTAAGTATTTCATATTTCACGCACTAGGGGGAGCCTTTTAGCAAAACACAGTTTTTAAGACATAACTTCTTAACCATTGGTTCGATTTAGTCAAGATTGGATGCATATGAATCGACTCAAGGAGATCTGTCTTGTAGATATTATATAATAATCTAGTGGTTCACAGTGGAAGGAGTAAAATACGAACTATTAGAGTACATTTTCACACATATATACATACAAGTTAGATTTCCTCAAGTCGATTCATGTGCACCAAATTTGGGATAAATTGGACCGACTTTGAAAAATGATATACCGAAAGATTTTACAGATAAAGCTCCCCCTAGTGTCAGAAAAATACAACCGACTTTTCCCCATATCAATCCAGTTCTTCCTCGTGCTAAGGTCCATTTGAAATTGATGCTTGAAATAGAGTTTGAGTTTTTGTGTTAAGATGGAGGGCGAGGCGATGACCTGACTTTTCAGGGATATAATATAGCTAAAGCTTTTTTCCCTTTATATACTGTGTAATTTCCGTTACCCCAGCGATTTTCTTACCAGTTTTGTTTCGCCATTAGGAACAATAACACTCCCCGGATTTAATAAAAAGCTTTGTGGGTAAAAAACGGGTGCAAAGGTGATTATAACCTCTATCTGGCGGTTTCTAACCGAGCGTGCAAAATGAATAGAAGGAGTGAATGTAAATAGGTTCATTAAGCAAACACGCAAATTTAAAAATCCTGAAAAAAAGAAATGATTGTGTTTGATTGTGTTTGCGTTTGAAAGAAACTTGCTAATGGGCACAGCAAGTTCTGCTGTCGCTGTTTTGCACACTTAAAAGCCGGTTCGGGGTTTTTGGACAATTATCATGTCATTATTATTGCACAACATCACGTGATGAGAGATCAACTGCATGTACACCGTCTTCTATCCCTCTTGCCTGGGCACTGACGTCCATCGTCAGACCGGATCCAGCGCTGATCTCATCTCCTGCACAATGGATGGATCCATCTCCAATGGATGATCGATTAAAGACGAAGAACACTCATTTATGGGAATTAACTTAAATATAACCGTGATAAAAGAATGTTTGCGTCTTATTGTGCGCCTCTCTATCTGCTCTTTGCAGTAGAGTGAAATGTACCTGCTGCTAAATACGACGACCCCCCCCCCCCCACCACCACCACCACCACCTGTTTGATTAACATTGGTTTTATTATATTCTATTTTTTCTTTCCAACTAACCCCTTTTTGCATGATTATAAAATTCTTTTTCCCTTATGTAAAGTGAAAAGTTTTTCTTTTCTTTATATCTGCTGTACAGTGTAAGGTGATCTGTAAATAAAGATTTTAATAATCATCACAAACTCTGTACTTCAAACGAAATGTAGTACCACAAAGATCGCCTCGGTAAATAAAAAGTACAGGTTTATAATTATATTTAATGAAGAATAGGTTTGCTAATGCCAGCAGTCGTTTGTTACACAATACCTGCACTTCCTTTAGCCGTGAAGTTGTCATGCAGGTCATCAGGTGGAAGTAAGTAGTTCAGGAAAGTTTTCAGTCATTGTTTGTTCCATTGGTTTGTTTGTTTACAGGGTTTTACTGAAAGCAAGGAAAAGAGTTCCATAAATCTAAGAGAGAAGATGGGTCTTGGACCAGAATGGCCCCCATTGCATTTTGGTGTGGATCTGGAAGTTGTTGTTTTTTTTGTTTTGTTGTTGTTTTTTTCCTTTTTTAACTTCTCTCTAACGTTAAACTACAGGACATTTTTGACTGAAGAGAAGACGAGTGGGGCAAAGCTACTTATTGTGTTTCTTTCATGTCAAAGAAATTCATTCAGTGAACAGTCCAGGTTCATACAATGAAACAACCAAGGATTATTCAGTGACACATTTCAAGTTCATAGAGCGAAACAATCCAGGTAAATTGGATGAAACAGTCCAGGTTCATACGGTGAAACAGTCCAGGTTCATACGGTGAAACAGTCCAGGTTCATACAGTGAAACAGTCCAGGTTCATACGGTGAAACAGTCCAGGTTCATACAGTGAAACAGTCCAGGTTCATACAGTGAAACAGTCCAGGTTCATACAGTGAAACAGTCCAGGTTCATACAGTGAAACAGTCCAGGTTCATACTGTTGCTTTAATGTCATCACCAGGCATACCTGAAAATACGATTTTAGATGTTGTCCACAACTGTATCTCCAGGCTCTAGTGCTCATCTGGAGAGCGGAGGATTTGTCATAAACGGATTCATTTCAGCAGGAATAGTTTGGTATTTCTGTGTTTCTGGTTGCATGTCTCTCAGTTTCCCCCACAGGTCCAACACATTATAGCCGATAATGGATAGAAAGCAATTATTTAACCTGAATCAGCAGGTACATATATACATATTATACAAAAAAAATACATGTTTGTGTAAATCTGGATAATGGAGTGGATTCATTCATCTTTTTTTAAATGCAAAATAGGGATTTTTTTCTTTTTTTTGACATTTTCTTTCATTGTCGTGGAAAAATTGGATGGATCCTGACGACAAAAAAAAAAATTCAGCCATATTAACAGATTCGGTATCTTTCAGTTTGTGCAATTTGGTGTAAATGGCCTAAACCAGATGGACATTTAAAATATCTGCAAACCTCTGCTATGGGCCCCCAGTTTCGACGTTATCACGTCACAAAGCATCAAAGGCTATGTAGAGAAAAATGGTGGGAATATTCTGACATCACAATGTTAAAAGAATGTGAAAAAAGAATATTAGTTACATGCCCAACCCAAATTTCATTAGAAATCAGTCAAAAAGATTTTTAATAAGAGTAATTCAGTAATTAACAGACAGACAGACAAACGTAACGAGTAACGTAATTTCATCTTTCTCTCGTGGGAAAAGATAAATACTGCTGCAGGGCTCACAGCACAGGATGCCATTCTGAATAAAATAGAAATAAAATGGCACTCGGTATGATGTCTATCCCAGAAAAGGCTCTACAGTCTTTTTTTGATTCAATCAAGCCTTGTCCAAATACGTTAACATATTTAAATCTGGTATATCTGAATTATTATTGGCATGTAATTGCACAATTTGTGCTTAACATTATAACCACTGACACAAGCAAGTAATGATCAAGTTTATTCATTATTACATGTGATAACGATTCCATGATCCATTTTCAAATTGTATAGCTCTTTGTATGTGGAAGAACTGGATTGATTTTTGAAAAGGTGAATTGCATATTTCCGCCACTAGGGGAGTTGATCTCCAAAGGTTTTCAGGTCATAGTTTCTCAACCGCTGGTCCGATTCAGCTCAAATTTGGTGCATATGAATCGACTGGGTGGATCTATCTGGATTATATCATATGTTTCTCTAATCGTTCATACTATACTCTCCAGGAGGAGCAGACTGCCCAGAGTGACCAGTATTTAAGAGTTGTGTCAGTATTTAAACTTGATATGCAAGTCTGCTCCTTGAAGGGTCCTGGGCTACAGATTCTACGGCACCACCTCAAGGGTCTGTGGGAGTCATGTTTCAAAAGGTCAGCGCTGTTACGGCAGCAAAGGGGTACCTAGACAATATTAGGCAAATGAAATAAATGTTGAAAAGAGGAAACCCTTTTCTTGCAAGAATAAAAGAATAGAACCTGGGTCCACTCCTGTATCTAGATCCTCCCACTTCAAGCTTCATGGAGGGTCAATAATTTTTGCACAATCGTTGAGTTTATCTTTCTGCACGTATGTTTCGCGGCTCTGCATTGACTGATAGAGTTTTCAAAAACATCTCAAGTGATAAAACACCTGTTGATGTCACTGAATTCTCTGTGAGAACATTGAAGCACAGAAACTCACGCCAACAGCTGTTGAGTGTTGAGTGTTTAGCCTCAAAGGTGATGTCAGGAGTCGATTTGTGTGTCTTTGGGTTGTGAAACTCCCGTGAACAAACCCCAGCCAATCATGTGGTGTCAGAGGTTATCAGTCTGATCATGTGAACTCCCTTTTCACCCTTTACCCTTCTCGCCATAGAACGTCACCATGGGAATTTTATGGTATTATTTTATCCCACTGGATTGAAATCCCTCACAGGGAGCATGACAAACTCAACCCCGTATAATAGATATTTTACAGTTAAGATAGCGGCGTTATCAGGTATAAGTGTGGGAATTAAGTAATTAATGATAGTCTTAAGTCACATATGGGAATATCATAACATTACTGTTATAAATGAAAATGCATACATGGAAAGATTTCCAAGGTTTAAAGAGTCTGACAGCTTTGAACCAGTTTGAAACCGGTTTGTGACAGTCATTGGATTTATCCAGAGAAATCATCTGTGTTATTTTCTGCCAGGGGAAGAAGAAGGAAGTCTAAACTTGAGATTTTTTTCACATTAGACATTTAGTTCACCCTCCTTTCTGGGAGAGGGATTGTATTGTGACGCTCCGAACATTTACTAAACAAATACTACTATAAGTACTATAAGTAAGTACTATAACCACTGACAGGGGAGATTATCTGGTCAGGGGCTGGGATACATTGGGCAGCAAGTAAACATTTTGTTTTCAGAGTTAATGTGTTTGAAAAGGAAAAATTGGCAAGCATAAGGGTCTCAGCAACCCTGATAGGGGTTAAAGTATGCACGGATGCATGTGGGCAGTGACATAACACAAAATGCTGATAAGCTTCTGGTTCTGATAGAAAGACGTCAGGACGCAGAGATGTTTTGGTGGCAAAAGTGAGACCTAAGCAACATTAGGCGGTATGCTATAATGTTATGGCGGATTGTCTGTCTATGTGTCTGTCTGTCTCTATCAGTCAATGCAGAGCCGCGAACAGGCGCTAGTTCGCGCAAGGCGACACGAACTGCGTCAGCGAATTTCGCAAAGCAGATACAGAAGTTGGAGTACGACCTTATCGGCGATGTCTGTGTCGTGAACCCAAACAGGGGTTCGGATTTCCGATATATCTGTACGGAGCCGCACATGGGTGTGCTTCCGACATGATCGAATGAAAACATTATTTATACCCGCCGGGTTCGCTCTACGGTCGTTCGAGCGACCGCTCTATATGAACGCGGCATTATTATCAATAAATAAATATAATTACTAAAAAGCTCCATTGATGCGATGACATCCAATAAAGAAATAAGATAACTGTTTTGTTGCTTAAACTGTAATGCCAACCCGCCTCTTATCTATTTATATATATTTTTTATTTTTTATTTTTATGTCTTTCTGTCTACAAACATTCCTTTTCCAACGTGTCTGGAGTCAATTTGGGAGAAACTTATTAACCATAGTGGCCCAAATGATAAGAATGTGCTAGCGTATGGGATCGTGTTTCAGACATATCTTTCTCCTCTTTAGTCACGTTGCCCCTCAACATGAAGGCGACCAATGAAAGTGTTCGGAGGCCGGCAGACTCATCCTTATAAAGCCGAGGCAAGACGTCTTCATCACTCATCATCAGACCCATTGGTGGATCCGGCTACGAACTCTTCCCATCTTCACTTCGGACGATGCTGCGAGTCAGATGTCTCAGAGGAGGTAGCAGAGGGGCCGAAGCCGCCCATCTGATCGGAGCCATGGTTGGTATTATGGAGCTTTTCTTGTCTTTCATTAAAAAAGATTTGTGTAAAAAAAAAAAAAAAAATACACTTTTTTTTCTTGAATAAAAAAAAAAAAATGGTTTGATATTTCCTTCACTGGGCTACATCTGAGCTGCTTCTTTCATTTGATATCAGTTTAATTCCTTTATTGATCCGTTGTATCTTTATATTTCAGTGTTTTTTTTTTAAACTTTTAAAAAAAAATTTAGGCATGTAAGTAGATTCTGATCAAAATACAACGTTTTTGGTCTGAAAAAAATGTTTTTTATATAGAGGAACTATTAGTTTGTCATCATGCAAAAGAATCAAAAAGCTGCAGAAGCCATAGAATTGAATAACTTATGGAATTTTGTTGGCTGTCTTTTCTTTTTTTTTTTGTTTACTTCCCTTCTTGGTGTTTTCATATGAAACACTTCCGAAAAAAACAGGAATTCCTTTTTATTTTTTAAATTTTTCTTGAATCAGTCACCCGAAATCCAAACTCCACACCAACAGTGAATGTGATTGTGTTTGTTGTTTGTAGTTTACCAGTTCACAATTTTTGAAAATAAGAATACTGAATCTGAAAATAGGTTTATTATACTTCTATTTGCTTATTTTCAACCTATAATGATACAATTACATTAGAAAAATCTCATGTACCTCCTGAAGTGATCCTCTCAGTGCACCAACCCAACTGGAGAATCTTTGATTTGCCAAATTGTGAAATTAACAGCGACATCACAAATGTGTAAATTGTAAAACAATAAAGCTTTGTTCAATTCAAAAACAGTAAAAAAAAAAGAAAAGAAAAAGTAAACCATTAGTTTTAATATAAGAACAGGATGAAATAATAATTTCCTCTTAATAATTTAAAACACCAAATTTGAATAAATATGCATATACAGCTACGGTTTCATTGATATAATATATTTATTTATTTATTTATTATATTCACATTCCCTGTTATAATTTACTGACAGGAACATGATATTGCCCTCTGGTACAGATACAATGGATGTTTGAGTCTTAAAAAAATATTTTTTGATATTAAATTGTGAATGATACATTTCAAAAAGAATTTGCCATAATATTAATACCCTTTTTTTTTGGTTGTATAAAATATACATGTTCAGTAATGACTTCTGAGTACAACTTTGCAGACGTATGAAAATGAAAATATTGCAATGTTCCTTTAACAGAGTGGTTCTGCTCATTTAGGTGAAAGTGTAATTGGATTTACTGGTTTGATTTGGGTTGGGTTTTTTTTAGTGTATTGGAAGAACTTCAAAGTGTAAAAATAACCGTTATGTTCTTTACACTTTCTTTCATAAATCCTTTTTCTTTTTCTTTTTCACCCAAAGATAAGCCGAAATGACTGATGTGTTTTTTTAAGTTTTCTGGTGAGTATTTTGTTTTCCTTGTCCCTGAGTGACAGTGAGCTCCTGCTTTTTCACTGTCGTGCTCCCACGCCCAGTGACAACAGCAGCGGCGCTGCTATCTGTGGAGATAATTTTTCTTACTAGCATGCGTACTTTGGTACCAAAAAAAAAAACGAGGTCGTTTTTATTTATGTCTAAGGTCATTAAGAGACAGTTTTACGATACGGATAAGGTTGTTTGCAGGTGCTGTATATTTTTTAAGGAGAAAAAAAAAGTCTATTAAATGAATTATTTGCCTTTTCGTATGAATGACATTCCCGCAAGAATATTAAAAAACTGTATTTCTCACCCTCAGCTTGGCCGTTCGGTGACAAGGTGGGCCGATAGGACCTTCCAGAGCACTTCCAGTGCAGCAGCCGCACAGCAACAGCGTGCGATTGTAGAGGAACCTGTTACTGAACCGTTGGCCCAAGAATGTCCAGTGTGCAGCTACAATGAATGGGACCCTCTTGAGGAGGTGATCGTGGGTCGTGCCGAAAACGCCCAAGTGCCTCCCTTCACTGTGGAAGTGAAAGTCAGTACTCTCGTGATGACTTGTGTGAAAGTGTTACGTCATGTCCCTGCTTAGTCGTATACGGCGACATGTGACACTTCATGACGTTCTGCTGTAAACTTCTCAACAGGCTAACACTTACGAGAAGTACTGGCCCTTCTACCAGAAATACGGGGGCAAGACTTTTCCCGCGGACCACTTAAAGAAAGCTGTCGCCGAGATTGAAGAAATGTGCAATATTCTGCATCAGGAGGGTGTCACCGTGAGGAGACCAGAACCGCTGGACTGGTCCCAGGAGTACAAAACACCAGACTTCACATCGCCAGGTAAAAAAAAGTAGACGAAGCAGAAACTTGTCTTTTGATCATTCGAGGGAAAGGAATTAACTCGAGGAGTCCCAGTTCTCTTTTCTAGATATCTGGGTTTATTACAGACATTTCTGTTATAACAGAAAAAAACAGCCCGGAATCTTGCCATAAGAACCAGCTAACCATTGCTAACAATGTCGGGGCCAATCTACCGGGTCAGGCCATCTTGTGTCCTTTAGATAGAACTGTGCGTACACCAAAGCAAAGACCTCAGAAACCAGCGGGGCGAAGGGAGTATTTTTTATTCCCCTATCACCCGGAAAGTCAGGAATATTTTGGAATCGTTATCACCGCCGCAGATCCATCTTGTTGGCGCAATAACTCAAGGAGTGAGGAAGAACTGGATTGAATTAGGGAAAGAACGGTTGTATCTCTCCATAAATAAGTCCATAATTTCTCAACCGTTGGTCCGATTTAGTCCAACTCGGGGACTAAATCGGACCCATTCTTGACATATCGGGGAAATCTTCATACTGCCGCGGACGACAACGTAGGCCTATAACTTTTTAATATCAAATATAAAAATGCATATGTCAAGAAATAGACTTCAAGTCCTAACCAATATATTAAGACACACACTATATGAACTATGTGTTACCATTTATGCTGATTTATCAATGTACTGCTCCAATACCTTTCGGAAGGATATATTATACTTCAGTAAATGTTACTCTCCTATTATTACTAGCTACTCATAGATTTAGTATACAAAACATATTATAAGTGCATGGTCATCTATGATGTTCTGAAATACATTTACTGTTGATTGTTAACCGTTATTAGCCGCCTACTCACCTCATAAAAATATTTTCAAATCGTAAATTTTTTTTTTTGACCTCACATTGATCCCTAGCTAAACATTATATATCTTTTATGGACCGTTATCAATAACGATGATCCAGTATTGATATGAAATCACTTAGACGGTGCCTCCTCTGCCTGTACAAGGACTTATGACATCAGATAGAGAATGTAAATAAAGTAAGACCGGTGGGGGAGAACTTTTAGTCAGGACTTAAACAGTTAATGGAGTTAATTTGTAATGATTTGTCTGATGACAACTACATGAAATGTGTAGGCAGAATCCTACATCTGACGGAATATCTACAACACTTTCCCACCAGTCTCTCATTTCTGTGGTTCGGAGAAAAGTATTAAAGCGTCTCATCGTAGCTGATATTAGTATTCTACGTCTTCTCAAAGTGTGTTATTGACTCCGTTTGTAGGCATGTATGCCGCCATGCCTAGAGACATCCTGATTGTTGTGGGAAATGAGATCATCGAGGCTCCTATGGCGTGGAGGGCTCGCTTCTTCGAGTACCGAGCCTACAGACCTTTGATCAAGGAGTACTTCAAGAAAGGTGCTAAATGGACCACTGCTCCTAAACCCACCATGGCCAGTGACCTGTACGATCAGGTGAGGCTTTTTTTCTGCTAAATGCTCAAGACATCACATGATGACGTTTTGAGGATGGATTGCATTGAGGATGATGCGTTCAGGGGCCTCACATGGCCTCAGAAGTCTTCAGTTGTCGTTGTTGCCCTGTGTGTGGCGGGAGGGGATGCATCGGCGACTTGTTTCTATATACTACATCATCACGCGTATGTGGTGTCTTCCAGGACTACCCCATGCGCACAGTGGAGGACAGACACAAGCTGGCCTCTCAGGGGAAGTTTGTGACCACAGAGCACGAGCCGTGCTTCGATGCTGCTGATTTCATCCGAGCCGGGACGGACATTTTCGTCCAGAGGAGTCAGGTATGAAAGCTGCTTTTTCCCTGAAGCGCCACTGTGACAAATTCTTCCCTCTTGCTCAGTCACATGCAAAAAAATCAAAGGGAGATTTATATTGTTGTTGTTTTTTATCGGAGCTGTTTATGCTTTGATATCCGATTCTGATTTTACTTGGTTTTTTTTTTTTTTGGTTTTATTTTATGTGTCTGTAAAGCGACATTGAATATTTATGAAAAGCATTCTATGATTAAATGTATTATTATTATTATTATTATTATTATAATATCAAAATTCAATGTTACGTTTGTTAAATCTGAAAATACAGCATGAATAACCCCATTTTAATTTTCTTTTCTTTTTTTTTTGCAGGTTACAAATTTTATGGGAATTGAATGGATGCGTCGTCATCTGGCTCCAGACTACAAGATCCACATAATCTCCTTCAAGGACCCCAACCCCATGCACATTGACGCCACTTTTAACATCATCGGGCCGGGACTGGTGCTGTCAAACCCTGATCGCCCATGTCGCCAGGTACTGCTCACACGAGAGGCTTCTTTTCTTTGTCTTCTCCCACCCTGTGCTGCCCTCTTGTGAAAACTCCACCTGTATTTGAAACCTTCACCCCTGCTCTTTGACCTTTACCTCAGATCGACATGTTCAAGAAGGCGGGCTGGACAGTCATGAAACCTCCCACGCCCCTGATTCCTGATGGTGGGTACTTAAAAAGGCGGCTCGGCTTCTCTTGCATACCTTTTTACTGAAAGTAGACTCCTCTCTATGTAGACCACCCGCTGTGGATGTCCTCCAAGTGGCTGTCCATGAACGTCCTGATGCTGGACGAGAAGCGCGTTATGGTTGATGCCAACGAAAGCACTATTCAAAAAATGTTTGAGAGTCTCGGTAAGTTCAATCTTTCACTTTTTTAACATTCAAAGAAGAAACATTTTTGAATTAATCCGTGCAGAAAATACATTATTTAAAGTACAGCCTGTGTTTTGTTCAGTGAGGTATAAATGTGATTTCCGTCACAGGTATCAAGACTATAAAGGTGAGCATCCGTCATGCCAATTCCCTGGGTGGCGGCTTCCACTGCTGGACAACCGACGTCCGCCGCCGCGGTACCTTGCAGACCTACTTCTAATAGCCACGCCAGAAAAAAGGCCCTTTTTATTGAGCTTTGAGAACTTCTGCCTGAATCACTTATCTTAATGGAACTGTTATTGTCCAATGATTGTTGATAATGAATCGTGTATGTTCACACAGGTGACTGGAGGTGCGATGCAACAGTATTGTGTTGGAAAAAATGTCTGTCTTTTATTATACATCTCAATATCAACTGAATTTCTGGCCTGGCTATTGCGAAGCTGAACTGTTTATGGCTTCAGAATCTAAAGTCTTAATCATTTTTGGGGCGAGGTACAATTTGGTATGTGAAAATCATCAAACAAGGGCACAGGGGGGGGGGAAGAAGCTGCGTCGCCATGGAAACGTGATGACAGCTTCATTTTATCTTTTTCCAAAAATATTTATGAATAAATGTTGTTACATAGTTTATAAAACCATATTAAATAGTTATTTCAGGTATTTTATAAAATTCTATTAATATTTTTCATACTGTTTATTGGGTTTCCCGGCAAATGTTTTTATTTGAAATTGAATCTTTGTTTGATGTATGCAGTCCATATCAGATATTATATACCTTTTGCCTCTTTCTTTTTTCTTCTTTTGCAAATCTGGGCCAGTTTATATACTACTACTATCATTCTCAGAGCTTAGCTGCTTTAGTGTGAAAAACTGAAACGCTTTGACAGTGTTATTAAATGTAATTGAAAAGACGCGTGTGTCCTTTTTGTGGTGAAATTATGTATATTTTAATCATATAACAAACAAAAAAAGGGACTTGATGACAGGTGAGAGTTTAACAATCCAAATATAAAGACAGATTAAGAGTATCAATGTGAATATTTGTATTATTTTTGAAGATGAGCATATATTTAGGTAAGAACTCTTAATTTTTAATCATCAAATGCTCCAGTGAGTGAATGAATGAATGAATTGTCATGCAGACTATCTACTATACAGATGCACAGCAGAACAAAGTTACGTTGGCTCCATACGTATAAACAGAAAACACAAAAGTAAACAGGCAATGATAGTAATAGATAAATAAAAAATAAAAAAAATATATATATATATAAAGAAAAGTGCAATAAAACTGCACAGGAGCAGGATTATTGCAATAATATATGTATAATATAATAACGTTATGTATAACAAAAGCTCATAAACTGTAAAAACTGGAGGAAAGTAAGAGATTTTTTTAAAAATTCCATTCAAATATACTTCCTCCGTTGAATATCAATCACACAAACCTCTGAACCTGGTGTTTATTCAGCTGGTTGGTAAATCATAGATTGCCCTACGACACACTTCCTTTAAAACTGTGTTGTCACTAAACATTAACCAGTTAATGATCTTAATAGGTCTGGTGACTTTACTGCGGGGACATGGGTATATCCATGGAAAGCTCCCAATCCCCCTGATTCAGCTCCTCAAATTAAATGTGAAGTTATGAACGAATAAGTTTATAATATATGAACTATGATATGAACTATTACAGCAAAATATGACAAATACAAGTTAGATCTCCTGGAGGCGGTTCATATGAGGTAGATCTGGACTAAATCAGACTGACAATTAGGAGGTTTTGTTAGAGAAACAGTGTTTTTCGTAAAGAAAAATCCCACTAGTGAGTAAAATACGGTAGGAACAATAAGAGTGAAATATGATATATATGCGAGACAAACCTCCTCGAGTCGATTAATCTGCACCACCTTTGGACTAAATCAAATTAACTGTTGAGAAATTATGGCCCAAAAACTTTTGGAAATAAAGCTCCTTCCAGTGGCGGAAATATGCAACTGATCTTTTCCAAAATCAGTCCAGTTCTTCCTAGCACTAAGGTATGTATGGATATGAAATTATAAAAAGAATTCATGCGATAATTTGAGAGTTATCGCTTTAACACAAAGGTTCTGTGGACGCTGCATCTATCTATACATCCATCAAACTTAAAAGCTCATTAACGGAACCTAAGAGCATGTGAGGGATTATCAAACCACATGGGATCCGTAATTTAGGCTGGTTGTAAAAGGTTTTATAAACTAGAGAAATCACTCGGTGAGCACAAACCTCCGCCCAGGCACAACAGCGCCAAAGGTTCAGCAAAGATTCATGTAGATTTATTCATTGCAAGCCTCTGAATCTAAAGACAACTCTAACAAACTCTCTAAGTACCTCTCAAATACTCTGTAGCCGGTCGTCTAGTGCGCCTTCCACTTCAGCGTCTCTGTTTAGCCCTCTGAGCCCCCAACTCCAACCCAAAAGGAACATCAAAGGAATCAAATGAACAAAGGCAGCAATCGCCTCTTTGTGATGTCACCACTCCATACGGCTTATCATTTGATGTTATTTTAAAACACGTAACCTCACCAAAGATTTAATCACCTCAAGGATAGGCCATAACCGACTTCTCTGTAAAGTCTCCTCCAGATATGTCCTGCAGTTTTCCCGTAATCCTGCTCACAGACGAACAAACGGACTAACAAACGCGCCTGAATGAAAACATAACCTCCTTTGCGGTGGTAACAAATGAAAGATTCTTGAAGCCGATGGATTGTAGCTCAAACCGGGGTAATACCCTTACTATTCACTTTTATACAGACATGCACAACGTGTCTTAAAGTCAAACTTCGAAACGAAACAATCATTTATTTACACCATTTTCCTCGTACTGGCTTAGATGAACGGTCAGAGTTGCGGAATGAGATGCAAAGCAAACTACTCCCTCATTCTTACTTTGCACGTGGTCAAGTACGAATTTAAATACATTCTGGAGCAGCATCAGGGTCAGAATGATATTTTAATAGCTAGAGCCACTAATTTGCTTTCCAGGGAACGTAACAACCATTTGTCAAAAATTAAACATCTTTCAAATGAAGTTTTTAGATACAGCTGTGCAAAAGAAAAATGCATTGCGGTGTCATGGAAGTCAGACATCCATCTCCCGATACCGACATGGTTTATAGATATTAATAGCTGTGTTCCACTTAAAAGAAAGGACATATTCTCTCCAAAATAAATATAACACCATTCTGCAAATTCAGCAGCCAACGCTAACATAAATTGTTCCACATCTCCTTTATGAGATCAGACATGCTACCAAAATAGTTACACTTAAAATAGTTACACTTTTAGTTTAGTTTTTTTTATATTTATGTGTATGTTTTTGTATATGTTTGAAATAAAATAAAAAAAACCCACCATAATAACATTTGGTAAACCACAATTGATGTTCAGTAAAAGTTTTAGGACTACTTTGATATATATATATTAATGCCAGTAATGCTGTTATACCTTCTTGAGCATCTCTGGAAAAAAGAAAATATCTAATTCCTCTTTCCTGCATTTAATTTTCTTGTATAATAAAAATAATTGTAAGTAAGTGCTTCGAAAGCCACATTTTGAGTACATTACTAGTTTGATGTTTTAAAAAAAAAAAGGTCTGGACTGATCTCTGAAACCTATCAAATAAGAAATGTAAACGTGTTATAAATATCAAGCATTAACAGAAAAAGAAACATTTGTGGTAAAGAAGCGTAACAGCCTGTTGTTGCATTGTGCTGCCATCTATTGGTGAAAATGACATACTGCACTTTTTTGAATATCAGGCTGAGGGGGATGCCTGAAGAATGGAGGAAGATGGATATTCAGAGCTGTAGCAGCTACAGAGGTATAAATGTGGATGTGGATAGATGTTGGGAAGAGTAGTGGAAGCTAGTTGAAGATAAGAGGAGACCATTTGTGAGCAGCGGTAGGGTTTTATGCCAAGAAAGAGCAGTAGAGATGCGATGTTTGCTTAGAGGGTGTAGATGGAGAAGTTTAGAGAAAGAGTTGTATTGTGGCTTTGGAGTAGTGACGTCATAATGGGCTGTTGCTATCTATCTTCCTTTCATTCCTTTGATGTCACTCTGGGGGCGAAGATGGGGCCACAGGAGACGACCGGCTCCAGATTATTTGAGAATATTGAGAATGAGAATAATAATATGAATAATAGAGAAATAAATTCAATTGAAGATCACGAATATAATAATAATAATAATAATAATAATATTACATTTAATTTATAATGCACTTTACATTTGGATCAAATCTCAAAGTGCTTAATATAGAAATAAATAAAAAAAATATATAAATATAAATATAAATATAAATAAAATTAAAAAATTAAAAAATTAAAATAAATATAAATTAAATTAAATTAAAAAATAGAGATATAGAGAATAAAATCACATTTCTGGACTGAAGGCGACCATGTCTCAGGACAGGTTCACTTGAACCCAAGTTGGTCCTCTTCAAAACTGTTAGACTGTGAATTATCTTTCTTGCTTCTATTTGTATTTTTATTTCTACATGAGGTCCCAACTTCAGCAGGAATGCAGCCGTCATCATTATCTACGTTCTGCAGGTCTATGCCTGCCGAACAGAAAGGATTCACAGTTTCACATCACTGATAGCTGAGACTTTAGAGGAAAATGAAAAGAGTAATCAATAAAATTATGTCACGAATGTGCAAAAAGGGTTGGGGGTTTTTGTTTGCGTTTTGGGACGGACTGTTAGTTGTATGTATAGTATAATAGGATATTACAAAAATATGAGCCAAACTCTATCAGCTCCATGAAGAATGTTTTCATCTCATGTTTCCTGTTGCTGCATAATGTATTTTAAGTGCTCTTATTTTGAAGGATCATAGCGAATGTTCAGCATTGTGTATGTGTTCTTTCTTGATGAAATTAACCTAGGCTCCCTCCTGCTCACGGTGTGTTTCAACCAACTGTATAACATTTTGAAGTGAAAGAAAACCCTTTGTAAACCCGGTTATATCTAGGATTTATTCTTCAAAAGATGCTTTTGGATTTACGTGAAATTATCTTGTAAACACATTTTTACATTCACATGTAATAAAAATGACTCTTTTAGGGAAAAAAAAAACCATACAGTTGCCATGGAAACACCAAAACACAATGATTTACAATTAGCTAAACATTCAATTAGCATCATTCGGTATATACATGTATAATTCAACAAGAATATACATTTTACAAGATGTGCTTTTAAAACACCCCATCACTCTTTACTTAAGTACTGGCATAAATTGTTGTCATATAAAAATACAGAGAGTAAAAAATTCTAAATGGCAACAAGCACATCGTTGATGTTTTTGAGAATATGAGAGACACTTACAATACAAAGTGACAAAGTTGAGCCGATGGGACAAACACTCCACTCTTTAATGAGTTAAATATTATTTTCAAAAATGAGAAATCACAAAATATGCCTCAGATATTTTACATATCTTTGCTATTATCATTCATTCAAACAAATAAACATAAAAGAGGCACCTCTCTTGTATTTGGTTGATGTCTTGGCCAATTTCCATGACAAGAATACTGAGCGGCATTAAATTAAGCTCAGGACAGAGAATATTTTGAGATAGATGGATGGGCCAAGCAATAGCTACACCGTTCAGCCATATCATTAAAACCATTGACAGACAGACAAACGTTCATGTCGGATCCGATAGAAAGGTGTCAGAACGTGGCCTGCCTCATATGGGGCTCTAGGCCAAAATTGCATGACAGCATCAGAATTGACCATGGAAGCAAAGAATGAAGTTCTCCTGTAAAATATTTGTGAAATATTTCATTATGTAATACTGTCTATAACTGTATGGCAAATTATTATGATTATATCATTATTGTTATTAAAATAAGAACCTACACAATATTAGATAGGCGGTTAAAATACAATGGCTTACACCATTATCAGTTATGTATTCATATATGTTCTATATGGTTGGGGGGATTTAACTTAAAATACTGGTCAGAGTCAAAAGATATCCTTATTTATAGTCTCTGTTATTGTTCCAGAAACAATGGATCCTACATTTCCCCCTTACTTTATGTTAAAGCCCATCTGTCTTATAAATACCATCTTAAAATATTGTTTTTCATCAATATCTATAATTATAATGCAGGTTTTCTGGTTATGTAATGTAAACTCAAACCTTGAAGATTTCCCTCTCGGACCAAATATCATTGAAGGGATTAAAAACTTATTCACAGCTGAATAATATGAGCTATAACCTTTAAGTTAAATGTTAAATTAGCTTTCTGCCTGTTTGACGCGTTGATTTAAATCCAGTTTTATGTGTAAACGATGAAAGGAAAACACACCAGGATGTATGTGAGATTTGTTTTTGTTAAGAAAATCAGTCATTGATTATTCACAAGATCATTTTTCTACTCTAACCACAATTTAATTATGCAACTATTATTCCAAAAAACACATTTTATATTCTGTATTCCCATTTTTGAAATTCAAGATAGTGGATAGGGGCCACATTCAAATTTTTTTTTATTAGTTTTTTATGCGTGTCTCACATTAAACTGTGTCTGATCTTCGAACAAATATTAAAACACCTCACCTCCAAACAGGTGAGGTGAAATAACACAAAAGCCAAGATAATAATGATGATATTAATAAGGCAAAACAAAATCTAATCCCAAAATCAACAAAGTGAAGGACGTATTCAACTCTCTTGATAGCAAGTTGTGTCACTTTTGTCAACAACAATTGCGCCAAAACAAACCAAACACTTTCCGTAACTACTAATAAGAAGATTTGGAAGAGTAGTAAAGACAATCCTGGCAAATATAAGAATGGGCCTGGATTCTGAAGCCGGACCTGAAAAGAGCAGTTTTCCAAAGCCTCCACTGTTGCTGCACTAATTCAGTTCTCCAAATATGAATGGGCCTAAAATTCACCAAAGTAAAGTCAGAGGCTTATCTTCTGTTATTATTGAGTTGCTGCCGCCGAAGTTGTTAGAACTAGATGTTAGGATCAGGGGGGGTGAACATTTTTAATCCACTGTTGATAAAACCTCATCAAATAAATCAAAAAAAGATATTTTCTCATTCTCGTCTGTTAGATTTTTTTTTTTTTTTAAATCCTTGTTTCTGCTACGTATAATTAGAATACAACACTCGAAGAGCAGAATGTAATTTGAGGTCGGCGGGTTTGCAGCATTCCTCAATGTCAAGAGGTTTGTGTGGGAGGAAATGGGTTTGATGTTGGATTGGGCTAATAATAACCATGAATTCATTCATCAGTTTCTCTTTGATAGACAGCAAACTTATTCCTGAATACAAATTACCCAGTGTTCAGAATCGATCTAATGTGTTTTACGAGGTGTGTTTTAACCGGGTGTATTGTAACCAGCATGTCATTTTTGACTTTGATTCATTAGTTAGAGTGAAATGAAAGAGTCACATTTGTGTTATCGGAGGTTACTTTACCAAAAAGGTAATAATCAATAAGACCACAGTGATTTCCAAATACTTTTTACCTGAAATGCATTTGATTACAGTGAAAATACAAGTTATGGTCTTCTTCCCTGTTCAATCCCTGTGCAAAGTTGACATTCTTGATGTTTGCAGTCTGATTGGTGTGGTGAAATGGAAAATACGTCCGTTTTTGGGGTCATCAGGTGGGCTCCTTCTTCATTTATTCTTTAGAGGCTATAGGTCATCGACATACGACGCTGCCATTGGGTTTAATCGTTATCCTAATGAGCTATTTTTCAGCGGTATACTTGTATTAAACTATAATTACTGTGTTATTACTATACTTTTTATTAAACTGTAAGTACCATGTTATTAAATAGATTTTACATTATTATCAGGCTGATTTTTAACATCTCCAGTCTCTTTAAATGTCTTAATCATTAATATAACTGTTCAAACTGACATTTTTCTGTTGACAGATTTTCTTGTATCCTTTGCCAGATTTGTGCAGCTCTACAACTTTTCTTTTCATACATCGATGCTGTGTTCTCTGGTCTTTCCCATTATGAAGAAAAAAAAAGAAAATTAGGCCTGTGTCACCTCATATTTATACCCCAGTAAAACAGGAAGTTTTTGACCACCACTTTCTCAGTCCTCTAAAGGTCCTGACCCAATTTTTTAAGGAATACTGCAGGTATAAAATCTATTATAAGCATATATTTGGAAAAATAAGTGAAGGTACTGAGGTATAACTAGAAATATATAGAATATGTACCGTTCTCAAATGAATTGAATGTTAAAAAGGATTAGGAAACGATCACATTATATATATTAGTTTTACAGAACATCTCACCTTTTTGCAAACAAAGTTGTTAAATTATTGCAAAAAGATTTCCTATGAAAATTGAATACCGTGTTGGCTACTTGATGAAGTATGCAGACGCGTTTATTTTAAACTACACAGTACATGAGACAAAGAATATTTGACATAATCATGTTATCAGAATGAATAATGCAAAATGAATTACCTTGTTAAGGAATATTTGCTTTATACATAAACATATTACAAATTTGAAAAAATGTGAGCAGGACAAGTACAGTAGAATAATAACTGAGTGAATATCTATTTAAATACTTGAATTCTTATTTTCATGGTAGGGTTCTGGGAACACGCTAAGAAAACAAAGGTAAAAGAATGGACCAAAAATGTTACGGACACTTTGTCGCTCCAGTTGTACCTGAGACGCATTCAAGCGCTGCAGGTTCGAACATTAGTACATTATTTGGTACAACTTTAAAATAAGGCTACCTTTAGAAAGGATTTTTAACTGGTTTATAGGTCATTAGCTAACGTTTATAAACATCTTATAACACAGCTGTCAATTCAAAATTGTGAGTCACTTTTTGGTAGATCATTATTTTTTTAGGTCATTATCTCGTCACCCAAAATAATTATTTGCCACCATGGCCGTTCTCGGCTTCCCCACAGTACAGAAAAATTGGGTCAAATTCAAATCCCCTATGGAAAATGTTAGATGCCGCATTTCTGGGACTACAATAAGGACATTTCTATCGACCTGGTTTGTATCATACAGTTCTATTTTTTTTTTAAGGATGTGTGCTACTGAGTTCTTCAGTATCACAGCAGTAACTGACTTTTGGCTACCTCGCCTGGGTGACGCTGCCAATGTCTGCACCACAAATAGACCAGACATCACATCAGCCAGGATGACATCGAGGCCTGAAATGATCTTGTAAAGACACTTGATCCTGGTATTGGTGGTATGTGTTAGCTGATAAGTGACAGGGAATTCTTTGCTTGTGGTATTTTGGAGACAGTGTTGATATTATAAAGTTTGTCCACAAGGGGGCAAAGACTATCTGAGTCACAGAAGCCAGTTTCCAGTTTGTCTTACTTTATACATGTGCAATGAAAAGACATTCATTTATACATTTAAAAAAATCAAGTCTTATTCATGACCTAATTATGTCCAGTGTGTTACTATACATCAATGAAATACTATTTCGCAGGGATTTGCATAAATAATATAATAATAATAATAAGTTCTGTGGACAATTATTTGGTACAACAGTAAATCTCATCACTGGAGAGAAATAATGTGAATCCTCACCAGTGACAGACACTGCAGAATATGATATTGTCAAAAAAAAGCTGATAAGCACCAAAGCGCTCATGAGAGAAAGATTAGAAAAAAAGTAATAGCAAATGTGTGTTCAAACATGGGTTAGGATCCTGAAAGTGATATGGTCCAAAGGCAAAAATATCTTTCCATGTGGGTGCAGACTCATTTGAACACCCGTTGTCTCACTGCACCCCAAGGTGGCTGCTAAAATGTAAAAAAACGTGAAACATTTCCATGAACCGGGATGTTGCATGTTGTATTTACTAATTGATATCTTGAAATATGTAGCTATGCTATTTCAAGGTTTTCTGATGCACAAAAGCTTTTCAAATTTTAGTTGAAGGCTTTGTGGTTTCATATAAGTATGATTTTGCATGAATCCCAGAGGATCGGCTCTGAGGCCCTGACTGATGAGGTCAGACTGATGGAGCCTGTGGACTATGAGATTGGTGGATGACATTGGGATCCCTGGTGAGAGCAGGGAGCAGGTAGAAGAAAACCTGGAGAGGTGGAGGTACGTGCTGGAGAGAAGAGGGATGAAAGACAGTTGCAGCAAGACAGAATACATGTGTGTGAATGAAAGGAAGGCAAGTGGGACGCCGAGGATGAAGGAGTAGAGGTGTAAAAGGGGAAGGGGGTTAGTACTTGGGGTCAACCGCTCAGAGCAATACGGAGTGTTGAAAGGAGGCGAGGTAATGAGGGCAGGCAGGGTGGAGTTGTCGGAGAAGAGCGTCAGGAGTCGTCTGTAACAGAAGAGTAGCAGCAGGAGTGAAGGGAAACGTTTCCGAAGATGGTGGTGAGAGCAGCTCCGGCGGATGGTTTAGAGACGATGGCTCTGACCAGAAGATGAGAGGCAGAGCCGAAGATGTTCAGATGTTCTTTGGGACTGAGGAGCAGGCACAGGATTAGAAACAAGCACATCAGAGGGACAACCCAGTTTAGACTTGGAGACAAAGTGAGAGAGGCCAGATTGAGAAGGTTTGGACACATGAAGAAGAGGGATAGTGGATCTATTGGTAGGAGGATGCTGGAGATGGAGCTGCCAGGAAGGAGAAAAAGAATAACACCAAAGTTTCTGGATGTAGAGAAAGAGTTAAAGCAGTTGGCTGGAATGAAAGAGGAAAATGCAGAGGACAGGTCAAGATGGACAAATGGTCCGCTTTAGTATCTCATAAATGGGCTCAGCTGAAAGAACACGAATTTACAAAAGTATAATGTAGTTTCGGACGCCTTCTATCACCATTGGAGTACTTAGATCATGGCCGAGCCCCGTCCTGGTAGGATCGTGGGCTTCATTGTTAACACCAGGGATCTGCTAATGCATCTCCGACAAAGTAGCACGGCCGAGGAGAGAAAGCTGAAATCCTCAGGGAGCTGAGGAGGAAATACCGGGGGCTGCGGAGCCAGGAGGAGACGACGGCTAAGGAGGCGGAGATATCGACCCAGTCTTGGCTCTATCCTGATGGGCAACTCGACGTTACGGGCGAATAAGATGGAGAAGTTGACGTTATATTATCACTCAATAAGAGCGACAGTGTGTTTCGTGACGGCTCTGTTATGTGTTTCACGAAGACATGGCTCCACGACGACATGCCAGACTCTGTCGTGAGCTCAGCCGGCTTTCAATTAGGGCGGGCGGACAGGAACCGCAGCCAGAACGGCCGGAGGAGGCGCTATGTACGTGAACAACGAGTGGTACAACCCTGGCAGGGGTAAGGTGGACGAACGTGTGTGTCGCTCTGACATTGAACTGTTAGCAGCAAGACTTCATCCATATTTTACTTGCGAAGTGAGTTTTTCCAAGCCATTAATTATTGTTTATATTCCTCCTGCGGCTGATGCGTCGCGGGCCAGTGACGTCATCAACTCAGTGACAGCGAGATTTCAGACACTGCATCCCAATGCCGTCACAGCGATGTCTGAGGATTTAAATCATGTCATACTGGCAACATCCCTGCCAATTTTCAAACAATTTGTGATGTCTAAGCTCAGGAACAACAAAACACTGCACCTGCTGTATGCTTATGTCAAGTAAGCATACAGTTCTCCCAACCCTGGGTAGATCAGATCACCACCTGGTCCCTCTGAAGCCCCTCTATCTACATACCTGCAGTCCAGCAAGGAGTGTTACAAGAGGAAGCTGGAGGTGCTGTAGAGCAAGGCAGTCCCATCAATGGGTGACAGGAGTCAGTGACAGCTTAAGTGTCCATTTATGTTCACACCAACTGGGATAATGATGTTCTCTTCAGTCTCAGTCTACTAAAAATTCAAAGGGGCAAGGAAATAAAACAACAAACTTCATGAATTTATTACCAAATCATATTGTTTCCTTGTGGAAAACTCTTTGTGGCTTGATTCTGGTCCACGGCCCGGTGATAGCGGACACTTGGGCTAGAGGATTCGGTCAGAGCATCTCCAAAACTGCAGCTCTTTTTGGGTGTGCCTAGTCTACAGTGTTTAGAACCTACCAATAGTAATCTAGGGAGGGAGAACTAGAGAACCGGAGCTATCCAGTCTTGTCCGATCCCAAAGAAGAGCTACCGTCATACGAATTCCTGAAAAAAGCAAATGCTGGTTTTGATTAGAAGGGGTTAGAACACACAATGCATCACAGAGCGTTTTTCGGTGGGCAACAAAGTATGAAGCGGGTGGTTTTAATGTTATGGCTGATAGTTGTCTGAGAAAGATTATCAACGTCTAACATCTGTTAAGTGTGGTTTTGATATATATTTTTTTAAAACCTTTTTTGCTGTTAGGAAAGGTTAAAAAAATAGTAACATGAATTTTTTTTGTACTTGTCTAATTTGTGAAAAGCAAAGTAGGTTTTGGCATGATGTCATCAACGTGTATGTCTAAAAAAAATGAATTCTTATTCCAGTGATGGAACAAAATATAGTCATCTAATGCTGGATATTTATTTTTGACAATGAGTTTTTTTTAAATTGCAAAACACAAAGATTGTAATCTCCCTGATCACAAACATTTTTATGCAGATTACAGTGATATTTAATTTTTTTTCAAATGTGTCGGTGTTACAGTCACCTGTGTTACACTTCTTCTCCAAAGAGAGACGAGTCGAGTCACTGGAATTATATTGTGTCACTCGGACTACATGTTTTATGAGTTATATGATATTATAGATGCATTTTTCATTCTCTAGCAACATTTTGTTAGTGTTTTGCTGATGCAATCATTTGTTGATAACTTAGAGGGATAATGAAACGTGTTTTGGCAGCTTTGTTGAACATTTTTTATTGGCATGTGCATATTATTAACAAAAAAAATCTAATGTTTTTGTTTAAACTTGTAGAAGTTTACTTTCTATAACCACTAATAGGTCATCGGTGGACTGCCATATGGATAAGTGAGAGGCGGGGTCAACCCTGGAGAGGTCACCACTTCATCACAGACACAACACATGGAGAGAAACAACCGTTCATGCTCACATTCATGCTCAACTCCGTCACTTCCTGGAGTTTGGACTCTTATTTGTTATATTTATACCTTATTTATCTTGATTTAATGTATATCTATTTATGTATGTTTAAATATTCACATGTTTTTTACGTATTGTTTTTGTTCTATTGTCAATTTACAACGTTGGAGCTGCTGTAACGCACAAATTTCCCTGTGGGGATTAATAAAGTTCTTTCTGTTCTATTCACAACTATGGCTTCTTTAAAACCACTGATATGCTGATTTTTCTTGTACAAGAGGATTTGTTCCACGCAGGTTTTTCAGTGTTTCTGTGGAATGACCCACTGACAACTGTAGCCTGCTCTCATGCATTTCTGAGTGACAGAAGTTCTCAGCAATTAACTCACATTATAATAAAGTTGTGTGTATTTTATCGTAGTACCAATCCAACTGGTCATGGCAGTAGGCCGTCCACCATGAATATTGGAGGTTTCTGCCTTAAAGGTCATTTTGTTGGGTCTCTGTAAGATAATTACATAAAGAGTTTGGTCTAGATCGGCTCTTTCTGGAAAGCACCTTGAGACAACAGTTCTTGTGAATTGGTGCTATAGGAATAAAGGCTTATTGGTTGATTAAACGTTGTCAATTAGTTCATTTATGCAACTAAATGACAATGTAATAGTAAACACAAAGTCGGGAGAATAAATTAGGAAAGAAAACAGGAAGGTTATATCCTCAAAAGCCCCCAATCCGCTGTGTTGTACAAGCAATCCCTCTGATTGAACTCCTCAAATTAGATGTGACGCATTAATAATCTCAAATAGTCCATGCTGACTCAAGCTAACTATTACTAAGAAGTTAGCAGTCTGCTCTAAGATCAGATCCCATAGTAACTCAATAATGGAGAGAAATACAGTTAACTAGTTTTTCTGAGTTCAGTAATATAACAAGACAGATTTCCTTGTGTCGATTCATATGAGCTAAATTTAGACACAATTGTACTTAATGTTGGGAAGTAACCGTCAAAAAACTGTTTTTTTTGCAAAAAAAGTCCCTCAGGTGAGTGAAATATAACATATTATGGTGAAATATGACAAATATCAAATAACAAAGTCCGGTTCCTTGGGGGAAATTTGAACTAAACTGGATCTACGTTTAGGAAGTTACATCTGAAAAATAGTGTTTTTTAATAATAATAAAAAAACTCCGCTGGTGAGTAAAATATGATATATGCAAGGTAGATCCCCTGAAGAACATTTATATTCATTTATATTATATAAGATTGAAAAATTATGTCCGGAAAACCTCTGGGGCTCCTCCTAGTGTCGGAAATATGTAACTGACCTTTCCCAAAATCAATCCAGTTCTTCCTCACACCACAGTGGTAGAAACTTGAAAATGAACCATGAAATGGGTTTGCGTTATTGCAATAGCACAAAGGATCTGCCGTGGATTACAATAATAAGCGCCGAGAAACTACTTTAGAGGATTTATGCTCCTAATTAATCATTTTGCACTTTGTATGTAGTGTTTTGGATCGAAGAATGCACTTCTCTGATCATCTCTATACCGTCTCCAGTAGTACTACCGCTAGGAGTTTAAATCGGCCCAGAATGCCATTCCGGTAAATAAACAGTTCTGACTGTCAGTTCCACTATTAACAAAGTCCATCAAAGTTTGATGTCCTACTAAATTGCAGTTAAGTAGGAGCAGAGGTCACCCTTTTTTTCAGCACAATATCATACATTCCTGAAACTAGTTCAATTAACTGTGGCTACTTTCAGGTTTATGGTAAGTGGTAAAATACAAATTCATTAAACTACATATATTTTGTTTGGGACCTTGGAGCTACAAAAGTATTTAAGGTTCCCCCAACTACCACGTCCCACTTTAAGCCCTGACTGCTGCCGTTTAGAAGAATGGGTCTTCAGACTTTTTTCCATAAGGCACTCCTTTTGAATATTTTTCTCCCACCACATATCCCTGGGCAGTGCAAAAAACATTTTGGAAGGAAAACATGTCTTTATAAATACATAAAATACAGCTGTGTGTCATTAATTAAATAAGACCACATTTTTGTCCAATAACCATATTAAAATAAAGTAATCCTCGTTAGAATGTTACTCTTATCTGCTGTAAACTGCAAGCAGCTGAGAACATGGGGAGAATTTATTAAAGTAGGAAAATAGAGCAAAATCAAATTATCTACGTTACACAGCTCAATCACAACAACAATTCTGTTTAATTCTTAACAGCTGGACGAAAAAACATAATAGTAAAAAATAAAGAGACAATGCAAAATAAGTACCCTTACTTTTGATATTCACATTTTCCTGACAATAATTTACTTACTTTAATTAAGTAAAGTTTTGTATGCGAGGCTTTTACTCATAGGGGAGTATTTTCACTCAACTAAAGGATATGAATGCTTTACCCATCACATCAAAAGTTCCCCTTGGTTTTCATGTCTTTATTGAGAAATGGTTGAAGCAGCTCTTGAGTGGGAGTTCTCTTCCTGTTTCATAGTTCCCACGTAAACTCCGGGAACGCCCACCGGCGCAAAGCTCGACGCTGATTGGCTGCACGCCGCTCATTTGCATTAACGTCAGTAAAGGCTGTAGGTCAATCCTTGCGGGTGCTTTTATTGGATGTGCCGCTGTCAAGCAGCGCTGAAGAATTGGAAGGGCAAACGCCAGAAAAGGCAGGGAGAAGACAAACATAAAAGCAGCATTATGTAGCCGGAGTCTGCCTCACCTCCGTGGGTAATCCTTCCGTCCCCGATCTCACATCCGAAACTTGTGAACACGGAGCGCTCTCTTCTTTTTTTTTTTTTTTTTTGTAGGTTTTTTTTTTCTATGCGTGACTCTCTCAAGCGATTGCATTCTCCAGAGGTGGTACATCCACACATTACAGCCTGACAGCCTCTTCATCCTCTGATCCGGAGATCCTGAGGGAACGAGGGGAAATCGGTAACACCGGAGCCAAACGCGCCCGGGTTTGGAGCCTCTTCTGCGGAGCGGATCATCCTCAACATGCCTGAATGGAGATTCTATCCAACAAGTCCTCTCCGCTGCGTGAACTGCTGACTCTGGCCTGATAGATGGAATGCTCTGTGGGACTAAATGGCATTATGATCCACGGAGGGTGGCGAGTGGCCAGAATAACAGCCCGCGGTGTGAATATTTCAGCCTGTTGATGATGAACCGCTCAGGACTGGAGCAAAGTGTCGTGAGAACCGGTTTATGGCCCGTGTCTTGAGCTGAAGTGAGCAACCACATTGTTTAAGAGCGAGAGAGAGAGAGAGAGAGAGAGAGCGAGAGAGAGGAAAAAAAAGAAGAAGCATCATTTGATGCATTTGATGGCTCCGGGTGGGGAAGGATGACTGCACATGAAATCTTGGACATAAAAAAATGGATAAAACTATTGCATGAAGCTGACAGGGGGGGCTGCATGGTGCGTTTCAGGCCTGCTTGGTAGTGAACACTGAAGTTGATGAGAAAAATGGTGATGTGGTACGAAGAAAGCTTAAAGAGGAGCCGGAGTGAGGGATAATAATTTTTCTTTTTAAAAAAAAAACAACCCCTGCAGGGATCTGAAGAATAACGGGATCCAAGTTTTTCTGTGGATAAGAAAGCTGCTTTGATTGAAGACCTCCAATTAAGTTCATGTGAAAAAAAAAAAAAAAGAGGGAGAGGAAATCAGCTTCCTGGTCTGGGGGTGGGGGATATTATTCATGCCTTGTGTCACAGCAATTGGAGATCCGGCTTTGATGTGGCCCAGATGATACATATATATATATATATATATATGTGTATTTATATATATTTAAGTGAAAATGAACCCTTGAGAAGGAGAGTGGACCTTAAAGACACTAAAAGAGGCGAATGACACTAGCCTCAAAGTAAAGCACTTGCGCAAAAAGAAAAAAAGGCTGAAGTGGGTTGAAGCATGGGCTGTGCTTCAAGTATTCATATCTCTGATAGGGTGGTCTACCACAGTGGAAAAGAGTCCGAGGATTCCCACTCACCCCAGCAGACTAATACCACTCAGCATCAAGGAAATCCTGCCTCGGGACTACCCCTGAAACCCCCGAGCTGCAAGGTGAGGGAAACTTCATGCACTACATTCACAGAAACACACGAGCCAAAGGTGTGAAGGGATGAGGAGTGTATCAGTTTGAGAGGCAAACATCTGAAATAGACAATAATGTTTAACACAGCCATCTTTTCAAATGTATTCAATTGAAAAAATGATAATATATCCACGCCGGAAGACTGATAATCTGAATGTACTTTAAAATACCCAATATATTACCCCTCAAACTGAAAATGCTTACATTTGAAAATGCATGACATTACTACTTTTATCCATTTAAAGGAAATAGAACATAATACTTGGATAAAGGTCATGAGGTCACAGGCCTCCTCACTAGCCTGATGTATTGTTCTGTGAAGCGTTTTTTGATGCAAGAATCAGGATAAAACAGACGTTTCTGGCTTTTTTTCCCTCTACTTTTTCCATATACCCTGATCAGCCATAACATTAAAACCACTTGCCTTATATCGTGTAGGCCCCTGTTATGCGCTGTGCGTTCTGACAGCTGTCTATCAGAACCAGCATCAATTTTTCACCAATTTGTGCCACACTACTTCTTCTGTGGGATCGGACAGCAAGGACTAACCTGTGGTCCAACACCCAACAAGAGCGACGGTTCTGGAGATACTCTGACCCAGTCGTATAAAGCCATCACAATCCTTCACAACCCTCGTCCTTACGCTTCCCATTTTTTTTCCTGCTTCCAACGCATCAATTTTGAGGACGTAATGTTCACTCGCTGTCTAATATATCCCCCCCACTGACAGATGCCATTGTTACAAGATAATCACCGTTATTCCTACTTCACCTGTCAGTGGTTATGATGTTATGGCCGATAGGTGTATGTATGTGACGTGTATAAACTCAATGCCAGAAGGATGAGGTCAAACGTAAGCATGAATCACTTCCATACATTCTCAGGCATGGCCCTTCTCAGTCAACACAGCTTTGGCCTCTGATTCACCTCTCTGACCACTGCGGCTCTCGATAGGATGTCCTCCCGCGTGGAATCGAATCACTGCCTCACGTTTGTGCTTCACGCCAAGAATGACACGAGGAATTCATTAAAATGTGTAGCGTTAAGTGTTTAAAGGGTGGATGGGGATACGCAAACGGGATTTTAGTGACATAATTGCGCTTAACTAACCATCAGTGTCTTATGTCGTTGCGAAAAATAACCGCCCTATTTGCTTATTGGAGCACAAATAATAACAGTGATAGAGGATAACGAAATGTGCTGCGTTTGGGACAAAATGGATGTTTTAATCAAGATAATTTTTGGTAACACTTAGCACAAAAGGGCGACCATTCATCGCGGTCCGGACTAAGAGGTTTATGTGCGTTTGGAGGTGCGGGAAAATCTCACATGTGCTGGCAGTAGGCCCCATCCCATTAGTGGGAAAGCTCCGCAATTACACAATATGGAGTTGAAAACGGTTAATTCCAAATCAAGAGTAATGATTTAGTTTGGAGCAGCGGTGCATTGATAATGAAATCATAAGAAGGTCATGATTTAACGTTTGCGTGCATTCCTGCAGGGGTCTGCAACTACTAAACGTCTGTTTAGACAAAATGGGATCTTGTGAATTTTGCAGTCAGCGGGGGCATCTGCATGTTGCTTGTTTTCATGACTATGTGTGCTTCTGTGTGACAGACCGCTGGCTATTTGAGGGCATCTGTCACCATGAATTTTGTGGCCAAATGTCACAGCGGGATGCGGTGAGAAGTCGGTGTGACAGATCCCCCCCCCCACGTCAAGACGCCCACTGTGCCTTTTGATTGAATTAGTCCCCTGATTGAGTTAGACTAATGGTATACGAATCTCCTTCGGCTGGAAATGGTTAATCCTCGCTCTTTGAGGTGTCATCTTCTTGTGAAGTCGCCTCTAATGAGCGGCTGGGTTCAAGAAAAGTAAGTCATAGTAGCTCTCAATCAAAGAAAAAAACAACATGTGTGCATCGGGCCTGCTGTGATGGGTTCAGGACCCGGTGGTACGTGTCTCTGCTGCTCTTTGGGGTTGTTGGGTTTCAAATCTCTCTTTTACGAAACCGGATCAAGCAAATGTTAAACCTGCGCTGAATCTTTGCTCACATTTTCTCTTCACATGGACAGAGGGAGCGATAGGGAGACAACATGTACAGGCATCTAAAGTGTGAGAAAGATTCAATAGAAGTTTGGGATGCGAGCCTTTGTCAAGGGTATGTAACCACCTGGGCTGCTCCGGCGATGATAAGAGCTCAAGTACAAGGTCCTGTAAGAGTAGATATTTTTTTGACTCTGTATCTGTGTGTGGGGCCCAGAAGAGACAGAGAACGATCTCAGCCAAACACAACACCATTTATCTGGCCTTGACTTTTTCTGTCTGATTGCGTCCACTCAAGGAAATCAAGAAGCCCCCACCCACCCCCTCCCCAACAGCAAACGCAGACCCCGCTTTTACTGTTACATCTGACTATAAATGGAAAAAAGGGCAATAAAAGGTGCTAAGCTTATAAGTATCTGGAGAGTAATACCATCCTGCTTGCTGCATGATTCCCAGCCTCTGCATGCATTAACATAAGTGCCCCCCCTCCCCCTTACAACCCTCCTATCCCCAGATGTGACAAGGCACACAAGGTTGCTTTTCTAAACTAAAATCTCAATTTGGAAACACTTAGCTGTTGCTAGCCGACTGCACAGAACTTAAAAAATCTCTCACATGATCCGTCTTAGGTTTTAAGAGTGTGTCGTTAGATATGATACACTGCTGACCTGGGCAGCCTCTCCACATTAGTGAATTTTCTTTCCCACTGTTTTTGTGTTTGCTGTCTCGACTGTGTGTGTGTGTGTGTTTAGTCTAAGTTGAGAGTTATTGGGTAATTTATTCCAGGGGAGGGCAAAGGCCCGGAATGGTGATGAATTAATCCACTGTGCTTTTTCCTGCTGGCTGAGAGTAAGGAGACTGATATTGGCTCCTTTTATTTCTGTCACTCTTACACTTCTTTCATTTGGCTATCAAACATCCTCCACTCTTCCTGTGTCTTTTTGTCCTAATTATATGAAATCTGACCCTGATATTTAGATATTTACCTACCGAAAAGTATAATTCAACAAGACCTACGCTGTCGTGCCCGACAGTATATGAGGGTATATCCCCAAAAAAGGCCCCAACCTCCTGCGCTGTACAAGCAACCCACCTGATTGAACTCCTCAAAATTAAATGTGACTCATTAATAATCTCAAGCAGTCCATATTGACTCAACCTAATTATTTCTATGACGTCAAGGAATTTTCACTAAAAGCAGATCCAATAGTGACAAAATAATGAAGATAAATACAGTTAACTAGTTTTTCTGAGCTCAGTAATAAAATAAGATGGTTTTTGTTGTGTCAATTCGTATGATATACATTTAGACACAATTGAATTTATTGAAACTTTTTTTCACAAAAAGCTCCCCGTAATGAGTAAAATATTAACTTTTATAGCAAAAAATATGTATGTACAAGATAGATCTTCTCGTGTAGATTTTTATAAGCACCTTTGGACAGAATCGGACGAATGGCTGAGAAAATAACGGTAAAAAAAACAGTGTTCTTTTCAGAAAAGCTCCCATAGTGAGTGAAATATGAACTACGTGAGTGAAATATGACAAATACAAGTTAAATCTCCTCAGGTTGATTATAGGCATCAATTTTTAACTAAATTGGACCAACGGTGAGGAAGTTATGTCTTAAACTGTTTTTCGTAAAAATGCTCCCCCTTGTGAGTAAAATGAACTATTCAAGTGAAATATGATGTACTAGATAGATCAGCTAGAATCGATTTATAAGCACATAAACTTCTGACTGAACCGGACCAAAGCTTGAGAAATCATGGCCCTAAGGCTTCTGGAGATAAAAACTCCCCCTGGTGGCAGAAATGTGAAACTGACCTTCCCCAAATCAATCCAGTTCATCCTCACGAAGGTCTGTGTGGGTATAAAAATTGAAAATGCTCCATGGAATAATTCTGAGTTATGGCGTTAACATGATGGATTGTGTCTGTGGCCATGGCAACTTCATAATATTCCTGACTTTTCGTGGATATAATAATTACCATGCTTTCATTTGAAAGCAGTCACTGCAATCGTATTTTAATCTGTAGCAAATGCTATCATAACTAACTGAAAAACTATTGCATTTGTTACCATCAGTTCTACTGTCCAGATGTTCTGTAGTTCTCTGTGTGGTTTGTCCAAGTGGATCTGCAGTTCCTCTGTATTGTTTCATTGCTTAAAAAGATTAGTCTGAAGATGATTTACTCCCTTCCAGACTCCTGAAAAAAAATTAAATAAATTTACAGCAGATTTATTGGTATATGACGTATCTTCAGTTCCTTTGAAGACAAGCGTTGGGGAAGAAAAACCAAACCAAAACTCACACTGACCTTAAATCCATCTCTACGAAGAATAAGAAAAACAAAAAAAGATATAAAATTTATTTTTTTTGAGCATTTGAACATTTCAGGTCAAAAAAATGAAGCATTCTGATTCTTATTGTATTTGCATTTGATCGATCAAACTATCACACAACATTTAGTTTTAAAGAAAACTACATGTTCTCTCACCAGTGCATCCATGGCAACGCACCCCCCTACCTTAAAGAACTACTCACCCCACTGTCCTCAACATGATCCCTCCGTTCTACCCACTCATACCGCTTCCTACTTCCCCGGACTAAGCTCAGCACCATGGGTTGATAGGGCCTTCTGTTCTGCTTCCCCCTCGTCTGTGGAATGCCCCCCCTGACCATCTGAGGGCTCCACAGACGACTGACACATTTAAAAAAGGACTCTCCTTTTTAGCAGAACCTATAACTTTAATTAACAATGCTGCTTTTTGGTCAGGTTTTTATATAGTTATTATTTTATTTTTTATTGATGCTTTTAGCACTTTGAGATTTGATCCAAATGTAAAGTGCATTATAAATTAAATGTATTATTATTATTATTATTATTATTATGTTGTGTGATAGCAAAATCAATGCTTTTTAAGAGTCTCTTAAAAGTCTCTTAACTACTCATCATTGTAGATTTGTGAATGAAATTTGGGGAAGTTAGAATATATGGTTTGGTTTATATTCGCTCCGGATTGACAGACAGACAGACACACCGATGATTACATCCCATCCTCGTTTCCTGATTTCAATGATCGACATAGTATTATTTTGAGTTTTTGATCTGATACATCAGTGTCAGTCCAGATAGTTTATGTAAGCTGCTATGAGGAAAGGAACATAGAGAAGAATCTAGCGGCTGGATTTGGTCTCCTTCCAAAATGACGCTGATTTTGACTCCACGCCCTTTAAAACTTTTGTTCTTTGATCGGGACTCTCTGCATGCACAATGATATACATGATTTAAGACCCGACAGTAGCAGTCTTCATAGAAAGGTTAACTCATTTTATGTATTTGTTTATTTTTTAAACAGTCCCGTCCAGCAGCCTCAGCATGCAGTACGAAGGTCCGCTCGCCTCACAGCACCAGACAGATTTTGCTCTGCGAAAAAGGGGGCTTGTCATACTCCTCCTGTTGCATAATCAGCATTTTATTTATTATTGAGTTAGACGAGGCAACGGGTAGACGGTGGAAAGAAATGGGTTTAGTGGGCAAGGGAGAGAACAACCACAAAAACTGCAAAACAAACAACAACAACAACAACAATCACAGCAGTGATAAATATACAATGACGACATCAACACTAATGTTAACAAAAACATTTCTAGCCTTAATTGGTGTGTCTGCGCATCAGTGTGTGCAGTTGTGTCAGATGTGTATACGTGTTTGTAAAAGATTTCTAACGGGATGTGGGTTTAATTGGGGGGAGGGGGGTCGTTACATCGCCGCACCGACACCCCCCCCTCCCCCCAGCGGGCAGGCAGGAACCAAAACCACCCGAATGCCCCGCACAGGACAGGAATGGGCGGAATTCATAGCTCAGAGACCTGCCCACCCGAGACCCACTGCCCCCAGCACAAGGCCCGCCATGCAATGGAGAGGACAAAGCCCCGACAACCATCCCCCGAGTAAGCAGACGGTGGCCCTCTGCAAGGAGCCACACCGGGACAGAAGACGGCCGACACCCGGCCCGGCCAGAGGCTAACCGCCTCTAAGCGCAAGCGAGGCCCACGTATGCAAGAACCCACACCTGAGATGCACCTAGACCCCCCACCATATAACAAAGAGGCCAGGATCCCCTCCCGCCCCTTCTCACACCGGCCCGCCTGTTTACATGATATTGTGTAGACCTGAGTGTGTAGGAAGGTGTGTGGATATGTGGTACGTGGGAAACTGAGGTGCTGTACAAGTGGGAGCAGTTTGGGCGTGGAGCCCCCCCCCCCCAAGGCTGGCAGATGGTGGTCAGGGAGGAGTCAGGCCCAGTCGGTCCGGGGCGCAACAGCACATTGCAGAGACTCCTGAGCTGACTACGGAGAAATGCAAAACTGAGGAATACATTCAACAGATGCGAAGCCTGTTATGGTTTTAACCTTAGCGCGTAGCCAAAATAACCCTGATGATTGAGAGCAGCCATCGATTGTTTAATCGGAACTCACAGCTGTAGAATGGCCTTGATTAAATGGAATGCACTTAAATAAATAAAACAACTCTGAAACTCATTTTCAGATTAACTTTATTAACCGTTAGCTAATTAGGATCTCAAACTCAGTAGTAATAACATGTTTATTAACAATACCTTTTAATATAAGCGTTCCTCATAATTGTTTTTAATCCCTGTTAGTAGGTGATATAAAAAATGTACCTTTTTACCCTATTTATATTGCTTAAAAATGCAGTATTTTGTATATTATTCATATATGATAAAACATCCTGATGGTACTGTTTGATTCTGGACTGTGTATGTAAAAAAAAAAAAAAAGAAAAGTTGACTGAGAGAATGTGCCAGTGGTGGAGTTGGTCTTTGGGCACATTTAGATCACTGATTGAATAATGGTCTGTTTTATTAATAACCACAACCCTCATTCCAACTCATTTGATCATTTAGTAAGTCTTACAACACAAATGCTCAACGATGAAACTGATGCCTTCAGTGTCCCTGGTGTTCTCCATGTCTTTACAGCCTCTGGTTGGCTCAAGGGATGGACGAGGCTTTTCTATGTCTATCACGGATGTCGTGTGTATATGTAGAATGTTTGTTATTGCCAACAAATGAGATTAGCGATGGGAATTCCGTCTGTTTTTAGTGAGCCAGATCGTTTGGCTCAGCTCAGCATGAAGACACGACTCATTCAACTCTAAGGGCTTTCGATTTAGTAGCACTTCTGGATCTTAGAATGCAGCCAAGTTTACTAATGTTTAACTATTACCTATTAAGTTACGTCATTCTATGTATAGATTTTTAGTTCTAGATCACCTTAAAGAGTGCGTTTTATTCCTACTTTGCTGGTTTTGTCTGTCTCGCCATACTCTGTCCATAGAGACGACACTAATCCCTGGCGTAGCGCCATAGTGAACATTTAGAATCCTACTTTTGTAGTTTTGGCCATCATGTACAGAAACTAATGTCAAATCTATGTTAAACAAAGTTTATATGCTTTTGCCACATCTGTACCTGAGAATGAGATGTGAAGATCCTCCTTGACTCTGTTTACACTTGTTTTTAAAATGCGTTTTGGGCGATCGGATCATAAGTGGACAGCGAGACACATCGCTAAATGGGGGGCTAGGGGCGACTGTAGCTCGGTGGCCGTCTCTCAATCGGAAGATGGGAAGGAGCCGGTTTAAATAATTTCACTATGTTGTACTGAGGATGGCTGTATGTGATCAGTGAAGGATAAATTATTTGTTATTATTAATTACAAGTTTTAACGACTTCTAAGAGGCATTGTGATCCAATCACTCAAACCACTTGCAGAGGTGGTCCGGTATGCATTTGACCCCCATATCCTTTCAAGTGTAAACGTTAATGTGTCCCGATGCGTCACCAACAAGGACGGAACAGGAAAATACGTCATCAATGCTGGAAATGGTGGTTGTTTTGGCGGTAGCGCGCGACTCTTAAAAACAGTGGACTTGAGAGTTGACTTTGTCCCCACAGTCTCAACGGTTGGAATAGTTCGTACATATATTTTAGCTCCTGAAAAATCTTTAAGATGTTTGAACGCAAGTGGTCAGCTGGACACCTTCGGAGACGCATGATAGACACAAGTGTAAACGGCGCTGTGTCTCACTGTCTGCTAAAGATCCGATCGCCTGAAACGCAAAAGAAGACTATGAACTTTCTTTTTTGCAATTTGTGCAACAGTCGATCTGTGGGATCAGACACCGGTTCACCAGTTGGGCCCCCCTAGATCAATCTTTTAGGTGTTAACCACTGCAGACAAGGAACCACCAACTATTAATTTGCAGTCTTTGCCCAGTCTTCTGACCATCACAGTTTGGTCCTTGTCAAGGTGTCTCAGATCCTTACACTTGGATGTTAGTTCTGGCAAACATGGTCAATGGTTGTCAGTTGTTATAATCTTATGGCTGATCAATGTAACTGATAATAATTAACACATTATTATTATTCATTTGATTATTTTCTGGACTTTGTCTTCTATGAGGAAAGAAAAGGTTAAGTTCCTTGAAATGAGGTACACCCGTGTAAAATGGTGAATCATTGTTAATTCATAGGCATCCCTTTTTTTATACAGGTGAAACACACGAGGTATTGTGTGTCTCATATTTAACAGTCATACGTGATAATCACAATCATGGTATGGAATGTCCATCCACTCCTTTCGTGATTAAACCATTTTCATCTTCTGCAGTAAATCCTGGACTAGTTGATTCCAGCCTCTGAATGTTACGAAGGAGTATAGGGACCAAGCATAAGAAAGAGAAAAAAAATGAGAGGAGGAAGAATACTTTTTCTTTAATATTTCATTTTGAGAAAAACGTCAAACTAAATCAGAGGAAGATTTTTTATTTATTTGTTTTTCATTTTGTATTTCTGCGCTTCTGTCAGTGCGCTGCCGCTCCGGCTATCCTCCCAAGCGCGCGATGAATGTGATGAGTGAATTTGGGGTTCTTTGTTTGTTCTGTAGGCCTCCATCCACACAAGGTAGCAACTGGAACCATCAATTCAACCATTAACGGCGATTCCCAATGCCAGTATTGGCGATTTCTTTTTATTGTTTGTAAGTTGCCTCCTCTGGTACATGAGCGGTAAGATGGTGGTCCATGGAAGATCCACAAATTGATTCATACAGTATGTCCTATTTTGCTAGAACTCGTCTGTTCTTGAGCATTGAGCGGCTTCGGGGGCTGATATGACATCAAAGTGTCAAAGTGTGGAAATAGAATCAGGAGCATAGATACAGTGGGTCCCTTCATCTCGGAGAGCCTGCTCATGTATGAGGTGTCAGTCGGGTGCACACTCTTGAAACAGAACCTCCCATTGTTTTTGAGTCTTAATAGGCTACATTTAAAGCTTGTACTGCTCCCCCTCCAGGTTCACAATTTAGCATCATGAGGTCAGCATGTGATAGTTTCATGAGATTTCGGAAATAGTATGCTTCCATGACAAGTCACTACAAGTGTTTACTTTGTCGCTGAGCGCTCTGTTCTATTTCAGAAGCTCGCAGGAATGTGGATGTGAGTGGGTCCAGGGTTCTCTGGTGGCCTTTGAGATCGTCCTCCACCATCCCTCTCAGTTTCTACAGGAGGGATGTATGTTATACAAATGAAATCTAAAAAAAAAAGAAAAAGGAACTTTCAAGTCATTGACCGCACCATTTTCATGGATCTTGTGAATTTTGATGAGTCCTTGTCGTGTGACGGAGTCTCCATCAGCCAAAGAAAGAACTTGGATCAGTTGACGTTGCAATTTGGACAGAACTATACTGGTATTTGTAATATTTCATGCAAAAAAAAAAAAACCACAGAGGGATCGACTAAACTGTCGTATAGAGGCAACTAAAATAAATAGTCTGACCTTTTGTGAACACTTGTAGTGCTCGCTAATTAAAACAAAATACCTCAAGTTCGTGCAAAAAAATAATGTTATTAGGTTATGTGCCTGACCGTTTCTTGGCAGGACATTTTGGCTCCCCGGATTCAACAGTTAGCATCCATAAAACTACAACGGAATGTTTTCATGCCTAAGTTTTTGTGCTGACTAAAAAATGCAAGATAAAATGTGTTGACTTGTGAACTTTAGAAGCGCTCGATTTATTTTGTTACACTTGGACCTCGATCAACTAGCTGGTCCTACTTCCAGTCTCGACGCTTAAGCTAAACTCACCAGCTTCTGGCTGGAGCCTCCTTCTTACCATGAAATGAATGACGGAGTCGCCGTAAGAATCTGAAACATTGATGTATTTCTCATGTATACGTTTCAGAAACCTTTCTTCTTTTTTTTTCCAATTTTCTTGAATTTCATTGTTTGTTTTTCTTGGCTACTCTTTCGCTTTCTGATAGTCTGACGTCATATTGAATACCCTCTGCAAAGATGCCTTGAAAATCTGAATCCCACGCTTTTGCACGGTTTGGAAAAGTACACCATGTGCAGAGGACACCATCCCTGTTGAGGATGTATGTTTCTCATCATTCCTTGACGAGAGTCTTGCCTTGTGATTTTGGACTGCTGTAAAGCATGACACGCCTCGGTAACAATGCCACGTTTACGAGTGTGTAGATGCTCATTCATCCAGGTCATGGTAATCCTTGTAGGTTGAATCTGAAGTGACTGTTTACACTTGAAGACTTTTTTTTAAATTCTCATTCAAGAGGTTTCTTCAGTTCTTACTTACTTTGGGAATGTCAGGTTTCGACCTCCAGAAGGTTTTTGTTACCTTACAAGCGTACAGTTGACCATATATTACTAATGTAGGTGTATAGGGGGTCTTTAGGGGTTGTCTAGATTATCTACTGGGGCATCATGTAAGTCATTAGCATAATGTAATTGCAGGTGTGAACTAGTTCTACGCCTTCATCCCCGACAGCAAGGTTATATTCCTGACTAACCACCGATTCACTGCATTGTAGAACAATCCCTATGTTTAAAATCAAATGAAATGTCAAGTTATGTCCAAAAAAACGGTGTTTTTTATAATAAAAGCTCCCACCCTGTATAAAATATGAACTATTAGAGTATAATACAGTACGATACATACAAGTTTAATCTCATTGAGTTGATTCATGTTCACCAAACTTGGACTTCATCGGACCAATGGTTAGGTAGTTATGTCCAAAAAAAATTAAAAAATGTAGCTGTAAAAGAGCTCCCACTAGTGGATAACATATGAACTGTAAGAGTAAAATATTATATATATGACAGATGTCCTTGTGTTGATTCAAATGCTCCCGGTTTTGTCGAAATCAGACCAACGTTGGAGAAATTATGGCCCTTAACTGTGATTTTGGAGATAGAGCTCTCCCTAGTGTCAGAAATATAGAGCTCATCTTCCCCAAAATCAATTCAGTTCTTCCTCACACTAAGGGTCTTCTTCGGTATGAAGTTCGAAAACGATCCATGAAGTAGTTTTGTGTTATGTTAACATGAAGCAACTGCAGCGGTTGCAGCCATGGCGATGACAATTCCATAATCTCTCTGACATTTCAGAGACGTTATGATCAAACTTATATATATATATATAACAATAATTATTCACAGCTTGTATGGAATAGCCATTCGTTTACTTGAATGCTTTAAAAAATTTCACACAGCTTTCCCTTGCAGCCAGAATAAACAGAAAAAAGCTTGTGTACAAGATATGACACAGTCTTCCTATTTATTATCTACCAAAAATCCCTTATTGTTCTTATATAGAACAATTGTTCCGCTTATCTGAATCCGTTGTAGAATTAAAGTGCATCCATCCTATGCAGTATTTCTTCATTGAGCCTTTAATGTCCTCACCAAGAGGAAAAAGCTATGAAAAGATCATTTCTTTGCATATTTCATTCATTTGAGAAAACTATTAATTTAATATATTAAGACTCTAAATGTACTATACAAAGGCAAATAGTTAGGGTTAGCATGTTTATAAAATGTAAAAAAAACTTAAAAAACAAACGTATACAATTATTTCGTGAGGAATTATGGTATTACATGGAAAATAGTAACATTTTTATGAGTCTACCTTAACCTTTTGGTAATGCATGATTTTAGAAAGAGTATTTGATCCTTATTAGACTTTTTTTGGTTGTATCAAATGACTTATTTCTGTTAAGTGAGTCCTCACATGCTCTAGTAAGCCTTTAAAAAATGTTATTTACAGAATAAGACTTTCTCAATAGCCATGGTTAAAGCCTCTTCCTCAGTGGCCCCTTAGACGTGTGGTATCCCCCAGGGCTCTGTCATAGGCCACTTAATCATTAACATATTCCTGCTGCCTCTGGGTCATATTATAAAGGGGTTCAGCCATGTGGCGCACATTTTTCAATAAGAAGTCGTGACGCAAAATGAGCACAACCAAACAGTTGGGCAGGATTTAAAGGGTTAAAGAAGCGCTGAGTAGAGCAGATCCTCATTGGATTGAAGGTCTGCAGCTTATTGGCTGTAGTAAACACGCGAGACACTTACTCACCTGCTGAAAAACTCTCCAAAATCCTTCCTGCCTTTTTCTCCAAACGTACAAAGTACCTGTAGTTGGTACATCCCCTGCAGGTTCTATAGGTCAGAGCGCAGATGGTCCACATTGTTTCATAGGATGAACCGTTTGGTTGAAAGGAAAACGTTTTGGCGTCGAAACGGCAATTTAGTCCACTGTCCTTTTGGTCTTTAACCAAATCATAAATGGCATAGTTCCAATTTTGTGATCATTTCTACATGATTCATACAAGGCAACCGGTTATTCCATATTCTACACTTTTCTACTGTACAATGTGTTATAAGAAGGCAATAAAAAAGCTTTGTCTTTCCACTGTTCCTTTTCGGGGTCTCCACAGTGGATCATCTGTTTCCATCCGTTCTTTCCACCGGTACCCTTCTGGCTAACGGTAACAGTGATGGTGTTTGTTTACCCTGCGCCCAACAGTTCCAGTTCGGAAATCAGTTTCACGTTCCGCATATTGATCTGGCATAGGTTGTAACCAGTATGCCCCTTCCTGACGCAACCCTCCACTTTCCTCCGGGCTTTAGACCGGCACCAGAAGTACACCGATTTGTGACCTGTTCATGGTTGGGTTCTAAGAAAGCAAAAAAAAAAAAATACATTTTATTGCTTTCTTTTGACCCAGATGTAATTTCCTGATGAACCTCTGCACTTTCAGCCGTTACAGCTGGTGTGATCCGTGGAGTAGAACTCAGTCGAGAAGTCTTTGTGGTTGCCATTGGAGAGCAGGAAATGGAAACTCTCAGAGTACACGTCCCATGACAAGAATAGACATTGTAGTCTAGAAACAACACAGTTGAACTCATTAATCACTTTCTATGGTAGAGAATCAATAGTTGAACCGTTGCTGCACCAAAAGCAACCGCGTCATTTATTCCACCTGTTGCACCTGTCCGATAACATTCCTTCCGTGTCACCTGTTTAAACCATGTGCATTGAATAGCTGCTGGTGGCTCTATGAAATGGGGAACTTTCCAGTGTAGCAGTAGAACGATGCAACATAAATAGGAAAAGGTATGAAAAACTTGTGCTGTCTTTAATTGTGTTCTGTCAAGTGTGGTTTTTTGATTAAAAGCCCAACCCTTTGAAAACCTCAACAACTTCATGGTGAGTGAAATCCAAACTAATTGAATAAAATATGAGCTGTACAAGTTAAAGCTGCTCGAATCGATTCATACTCACCGAATTTGGACTAAATCAGACCAACGGCTGAGAAATTAGTGCCCCGAAAGGTTTCGCAGAGTAATAAAGCTCCCCCCTAGTATCGGAAATATACAACCAACCTTTCCCAAAATCGACCCAGTACTTCCTTAAAGTAAGGTCTATATGGGTATAAAATCTGATCCGTAACATGTTTTTTAAGTTAATGCGAAGGATCTTTAGACGTGGCGATGACGATTCCATAATACCTCCGACTTTTCTGGGCTATAATAGGCTTTTTCAGTGCCTCAGCGAAAGGCGGGGGGGCCCTTGTGCTGTATTCTCCAGGAATAAATCTTTTGAGATTCTATCAGGACTTAAAAACGCAGAAAATCCAAAATGACTAGAGTTCCACTGACACTTGAACAGAGCTCCGCCGACTGACCGTGTTTTCATATTTTGAATTGTTTGGGATGGTTTTGATCGACTTCTGGGCAATGGTGTGTGCCCCCCTCCCCCCTCCCCTCCCCCGAGGTAATAACCGGACAGGGTGCGAGGGTGGGATTTTATAACGGGCATAGCGGCAGTGTCAAGGGCACATCCAAGAGGGCGCTTCTGGTGGCGCTGAGCCGAGAAGGAGCAGCTGATTTGTAATGCTGCGTTCTCAAACCGCAACCAACAAATCTCCCTCCTCCTGGGTTACTGTAGTCTGGAAAAAGAACGATGTGGTAAAGATAGGCCTTAAACCGAATCATGATTTCATGATTTCATCAGAATTTCCAAAAGTGGCGTTTTTACCCATCATAAAAAAGCTTTAGCTTTATTTAGATTTCAAGTGGGGGGGGGGGGAGCTGCACAGTTTTCCTCAACGGTTGGTTTTCAGTTGCTCCTAAAATCTCAGAGTTATTTGAACAGGAAGTTGCTGTCAGCCAGTTGTTTCTTTTTTTAGTTCAGTAGAGTAAGCATTGACCCTTTTTCAAAATAAAAAAATAATGCAGCGGAGTATTAAGCAAAACAAACGTTCTTTCAAGTGTTCGGTATGACTGTATGTGTTTAAGAACGTCCACATGTGTGTGTTGGCATGCGGTCATAAAATACTCATTCACACATTGTGTGTGTGTGTGTGTGTGTGTGCGTTCGTTTGTGTGTGTGTGTTTGTGTGTGTTCAAACCAAGTATATTTTGTGTGCCAATCCCGGCGCTCCAGCTCGTGTCGCTCACTGATCCCTCATGCAGCGGTGACATCAGCGCTCCTGTTTTAGCAGGTGAAGAGGAGGAGGAGGAGGGGGGAGAGCCTGGTGATTATCTAATGCTCATGCAGCCATCTGAAGTGTCCTGGAGAACTACTACTGATATTCTCACAAACATCTAAGCTGTTGTTGAGGGGTGGAGCCTCGCCGGGCTGTAGTTGGAGAGGGGTCGGTGTGGCCGCTGTCGGCGCATTGCTAATTCTAATCCTTTCAGGCTACAGGGCTGATTCTGCAGGGAAGATTACGCGGTTGGGTATGGCTCAGGCAACAAAGTGACTGCAGACTAATATTCTGTAGATCAGGGCAAACGGTGTTCCTGTGAAGATAGTTATTTGTACTTCGCTTGTCTTGTTGACATTTATTTGGCTGTAATGAGGAGCAGGAGTTGCCGGCTGCTATGGAGATAATCCCGGTACGATTACAGATCGCTGCGCTGCCACTGACCCGGGCAGCGTCCCACTTACTCTTCTCAAGCTCCTTAAGCTTGTCTTTTTGCTTTATTGGCCTTTGACCTTACCTGAGATGGACTAGGTCAGAGGAGAAGGAGGTCTGCTCGTGTCTGCTCAACAGCTGCAAATGAAACCATTGGCGGAAAAGTCAGCAGTAGGAAAACATTTTTTTTTTATCTGTAGCTTATAAAATCATGATTACAAAAAAATGCTTTTTAACATTAATTATATCTCCAAAAAGTCGTGGATATTATGGAACCGTCGCTGCTCCCGCATTGATAGGAAAGCTCAAAAATTATGTCATGGATCATTTTCAAATGTCATACCTTCAAAGACCTTAGTGCGAGGAAGAACTGGATTGATTTGGGGAAAGGTCAGTTGCATATTTCCACTACAAAGAGCAGCTTTTTCTCTCTTTTCTCAAATGTTAGTCAGATTTAGTCCATATGCCTTGACTAGAAGATATCTATCTTGTACATATCATATTTTATTATTTCTGGACTTCATTCAGGAGGATTGCTTTTACAACGCAGGGGATTAGGGTCTTTTCAAGCAGGTACCCTAGCTGTCGGGTAGGTCTCTTCAACAGTACAAATAAAATGTTTTTCTATTTTTACCCCGTCAACTTGATTGAAAACATCACTTTGGAACATTCTACAGGTGAATTGGTACCAGATGTCGGTACCAGGATGAGGTATGAAGAGGTCATCCACCGGTTACAAGGATAGGACCACTTTGTAAAATGCTGGATGTTAGAAATCTTGTACAAAGACGTGGAAAACTTTCAGAAACAGTCAGTAAAATAATTTGTTTGCAAATGACTGCATTCTGGTTTTAAGTTCAGTTTTACATCGCATCACATTTTCCCCCCTTCTTTTTGGAATGGAGATAATATGTATACCATGATTGACTCCATTGGGTTTTGTTTAGGGCGAATAGAAAGTGCTTGGTCATAGATGTTGACCTTCTGTAATGCTGTTGTTGAAGGAGGATGCTGGGGACAGAGGAAGAGCAGAGGGTTTTAGTGAGGAGCTGCCCCAGAGCCCTGGATGGCTTAGGACTTACGGGGATTTCCAGGTAATCTGGATAAGGACAGAAATACTTTGAAGGTGGTGAACATTGCGGAGAAAGCTCACCGTTTCTCATGGATCCATGATCTGCGTTTAATTAATTTACACACCCTGGTGTTGGTTGACCCAGATGAGAGCATCGGGATTATTGGGTTATCTGCAGCCGTCTGTTATTTTACACATGAAGTTTGGTTTACTTGTCAGGAGGTACGGTACACAACCAGTGAAGAGACTTCAACATCTTCATGGGCGCTGTTAAGTGTAGGGCATCAGACAGCTTGCCTCAAAAACCGTCTGACGTTATCTGATGCAAGTTGTATTCAGGAAGCACGGAAGGCTCAATGATAGATTATTTATTTCGTCATGGAAAATCTAAAGACAGGTGTGTTTTGAAGTTGAGGGTATCTCCGCTTCTGTTGCTTGTATTTTGACTATTTTAACGAATTTTAACTACACTTTATAACACATGGTCTGTAGATCATGGGTCCCCAGCTGGCGGGTCCATGATATCATCTAAGAGACTGGAAAGATTACACTTTCAGTTGGGATGGTCATATTCAAGATTTGCTCGGAAGTGTCCGATTACTATTTGACTAACACCCCGTCCCCGCATGTTGTGACTTCTCTATTTAGTCCCCAGCAGTGGCTGAAGGCATGTTTGCTAGGTGTTTGACGGTATGTCTCTCTGACACCGCTCTGGTCTGCGGAACGGCGCTCGGGTTTCCCGGTTGAGTATGTAATGCTGAGGGGAGGGGTTGTCACTTCATGTTCAGTTGTAATTGCTGGCGATGAATCTGTGGTCCAGGCCAATTTTTCCACTCTGGCTAAATGAGTTTGAAGCTAACGAACATTGCTATCGTCTTTGAGATGGTGGATGTTGTTTGCCCCCCACATCAGACATCAAACTTACTTCATCTACCATGATTGTAGAAACTGTGGACGGACGTCTTTCTGCCGGAGGCTTGGCTTTCAAATGATAGTGGATAGTTCTCATGGACTTATAACGAGCTAGTTTTACGAGGTAGAGTTTCTTTAAATGAGTTCCACACGAACCGTTTGACAGCTGTCCCGTGTCTCTGCTGTTGGTTCAAAAGTACACCCGTTTCTCCAGAGTCTGGTGGTGGTCAAGCCGGGCATACGCTGGAAGATTTTAGCCCGTATTTGGCGGTATCCCGGGCCTCACGACTGTGGGGCAAAATAAGGGGCTATTCATGCATCATTTGTGTTGCGCAGTCTACAGGGGGTCACGAGGACCAATCAGCAGCTCCTGGATGACCTTTTGACAATCCAATGTATTTCTTATGAGCCACGAATTCTGGTTGACCATCGTAAGACGGACCCACGAGTGGATTCCCCGAAGTGCGAAGTGGCTTCTCAGCATCCGAGTTGCAATGGCGACACAGTTTGTCATGTGGACAATATATAACAACTTGTCATTGAGTAGGAAGTATAGTTCGTAGCTGGTAGCAACTGAACAGCAAGAAAGAAAAAGAAAGGTTGATAGCTGTCAGAAAGGTGCTAGCCATCAAAATAACATTCTATATCGTAAAACACAGCCAACTTACCTTCGATTCTCTTTGCGAAATAGACCAACCTTACTTTCCTAGCCCCCTACAAGTCCATCAGGCCCCCTACAAGTCCATCAGGCCCCCTACAAGTCCATATACACCAGCGCCTCTATTCATTTTTTGAGGTTTGGCAGAAATGTACAAGGCAGCTAGTTTCTGTTTTGTTAGAAGTTTGTTTGCTAGAAACATGTAACCTCCCTCAGAGCTTTCAAACTAACCTTTATTGACAATTGTCAATAGACACAATGGGCTGCCGGGGACGACGGGCCGTACAGTGCAAGCGCTCAAGTCGCGAGCATTCGCCGCCGATTTATTCGTACAATATAAGTTTAGAATCGAACAACAGAACAAAGATCACACTGTCTTTGCTCAGCTTAAAATGTGTTTTAATGTGTTTTTTAATAGCAGTAGTAAAAGCCACCCTGTGACAGCAGTACTGTGTTAATGCAAGGGAAAATCATTGCCGTTTCTACAATAACTAATTTTCATGAAGTTGGAGGTATATATATATATATATATATATATATATATAATTTAACTTAACAGAAGTTGTGTGTTGATTTGGCGCAAAGACGGTCAGCAATAATCTCTTCTTGCGTATAATACCTACCCTTAATTTGATTTTGGACTTTTAAAAATGTTTCAGAAATTGTAATTGTGTTTTTGATTTTGTAGGTTTTCTTCACACAACGTAAATTTGTTTTTTTCTTCTGAGCCACAATAGAAAATAATTTTTCTGTCAAAGCGATAGTTGTTTATACTCATTTTGTTTTTTGTTTTTTTTATAATTAAAGCGTATCCAAACACTGAAAAACCCTGGCCCATCCCTATGTCTACGTCAGTGAAGGGTATCCGGCGGGTTGGCGTCATGGTTACGTCTCACTCAGATGACCTAGTTACCATCTTGTTTGAAGTTTTTTTCTTTTTCTTGTGATTATTGCTCTATATTATTAGAATTATAAGGTTAGGGTCCTCAGCTCAGACCTCACACTTGGTTCTCAGCAGAGGAGGACGGTTCCCTTACAAGACCTCTTGTCATTTTAGTTGCTAAGAAAATTGAATTTGCTCATATTACTTATAATTAAATTAGTCAGGTTCATATGAAGATGGTAGTTTTGGACACAATCTAACGACAACGTCCATACAGGTGACATGGGATGATTAAAAGGGGAACGCTGATAATGGAGACAAATATAGATAAATTCAACCATAAAACGAGTCAAATTCAAGGACATGGAATTGGACTTGTGAATTAAAATCTCCCAAATCCGAGCCTCGGTTTGAGCCTCACCCTTAGCTTACTTACAACGGCGTAGTCCATAGCCTCATGTATTTCTCTGCATAGCTTAATGAGCACATACCTCTCCCTTCTCCAGCTCCGGCTCTTCTCATATCCCTGTAGGCCGTTGTCTAAGGGCTCTGGGCACAGTATCTATCCCTCGTCTCTTGGCCTGTCATCAGGAACTGCGCCGCTGCCAAGCCTCAGTTACTCTCCTTGGCACAGTGACGCACAAACCATATACACACTCTTACCAATATGGGCACATGGTATGCACACAGGCCCAGGCAGCATCACGCGCTGAGGGAATGTAGCATGTGCTCTGATGTCACACACACACACACATATATATGTGTGTATATATATATATATATATATATATATATATTCATTCCAGGGTAAGATGCTCTTGCAAAGTACAGATTACATGTTCTCTGTCTGCAAGAAGGAGGGATCACTCTGGGATAGCACTCAGGTGATTTCTGTGTGAAATATGAGTGTTGCAAGGTGCGCCAGTGCCCAGTGAAAAACGGGGCCAGATCACAGAGAATGAAGTAACCTATCAATTTTCTGCAAACTCTGTATTTTTAAACCGCAGACGTCACTCAGGGGCGTTTGGGACTGAATTCCAGGACAAGTTCAGTCTCCTGTGAGTAACCTGGTATCTTCCCTCGGTGGGTGTGCGCATTCCCTGTACGCTTGAATTTCCGCAGTATCTGGTGAGGTAGAGGAGATGTCACTGCAGACAGAATAAAGGTCAGGACACTGCTCTAAAAACAATGATGTGTGTTTGTGCGAGGGTGCTTTTATGTGTGGCTGATTAGAGGTGGCTCTATTTTATAGGTCGTATCCGAGGCTTGTTTCTCTCCGTACTCTGTTCATTTTCAAAATTTGTGGGTCAAACGTAGGTTTCTTCAGCACTACGTCAAACTACTTTTATGGTATATATTCTGTCATACGGTGGTGTCTATGACAATTGGCAGCTGCATGTGTGAGCAGAAAGCCCTCAGAACCATCAACTTAAACTCGACTCACTGTTTCTCATACCAGAGCTAATATGAGCAGCTGCCGGGTTCTTGAGGTAGCTTTTGGGTACACACACACACACACACACACACACACACACACACACATACACACACACACACACACACACACACCATGATGTTCTACAGAGACAGCATTGAAAGTATTCTGACAATCTAAATCACGGCCTGGTACGGGAATTCCGCAATGTCAGATGGTTGCTCCTTGCAGGATGGATTATGGGTGCTTCTCCCTGCTCCAACCAAGCTCAAGTTCAACCGAGCCTGGTGTATCCTAAACACTTCCATCCCTCCGACCATGTCCTTGCACTCCTGACATCTGGAAGTTGATTCCTAAGCAATCAGAACATATTTTACTCACCATAGGGAGTTTTTCTTAAGAAAAACACTGTTAAACCTGAAATACCTCAAAAACGATGTCATGCATCATTGTCCGATTTTATATGCTCATAGACCGGACAAAATCTCACATTTAACATCAGGAGTTCAATCAGGGGTGTTTCTTATACAACGCAGGGGATTGGGGACTTTTTCGGGCGTATACCCTTGCTGTCGTGGACGACTGCATAGTCCTAATTGCAGTTTTCCTATTTATTTTTATTATTTTTATTGGACTGCTATAAATGTTCAATTCTATATCTGCTTTTGTTCATGTCTAGGGGCTTACTTTGAATGATGTGCATTTACGTGTAATACAAGTGTGTCTTTGTGTAACTCATAAGGAACTGCAGGGATTTATTAATGTGGCAGAATAATTCTCATAATAACGAAAAAGCTTGTGATTCACTCCATCTTTAAACACAGAGGCATAATTTGAGGGATTGATTTCCTTTTTCATTGTTCATGGTTGGTCTTATTGGCACCTGCCGGTAGGTGTGTGTGAGATGTGATGTCATGAGGGAGTGTGTGATGCCCATGTTTGGCTTTACATGGTGTAACTGGTCTCATGCTTGTGATATGAAGTCACAGTCTGGCAAGAAGCTGCAGAGGCTTTGTTTTTGTTTAGGCTCAGTGGAGATAAAATCACTGTAAAGTTTAGTTTGCTAAGAGGTGTGTCAAAAGGCAGCACAGAGTAAACAACTGGTGTAGTATTATTGCGCTGACCTTGCTGTCTACACAATGAACTTGAATATTTATGGCCCTCAAACTCTATGTTCATGTCTGGCTCAATGAGATCCTTTATTAAAGTTCGAAACGTTTCCATCTCTGATTTATATCGGTGGTCTGCTCTTTGTCCCGACGCCCAGTGAGAGTCCAGCCCCAAAAAAAAAGTAGTGCCATCGTCAGTGATTCACTGTTTTTGCCTGTGAAAGATTTTCTTTGTTTGTTAATTTGCCAAAGGGGTTTGTCTTTAACAGCAGTTTGTTTTTGTGATCTGACTGTCCTCTTTTATAATGCCTTTTGTAAGCCCTAGTTTCAAACGGGGTCTAGGAAAAATACATCAGCCGTCATCGTTAGTTAAATGTAAAATGGTTTGTTTTACATTTAAGATGTGTTTAAAAAATGACGAAAAAAAAGGGTTATGATACACGATGATATGATACACGATGATGAGTTCGAGGAAAATAGAATCACATTCTCTGCCTCTTACTGCTTTATTTAAATCGTATGATTGCAAATTTCATTATCTTTTATTCTCTATCCAACGAAAAAACCATGGCTTATGAAGCCAGTGGTGATAGTGCTGATGTTGGCGGCCATCGGCGTCGGCGTAGAGACGGGCCCTGAAAACTGTTACGATTTGAAACTGTTAGGGTTTGGACCACCAACCGATGTTAGTCTGTAGGAGAAGCTAACACTGATTTTAGCCCGTAGGAGAAGCTAACACTGATGTTAGCCCGTAGGAGAGGCTAACACTGATGTTAGCCTGTAGGAGAAGCTAACAATGATGTTAGCCTGTAGGAGAAGCTAACACTGATGTTAGCCCGTAGGAGAGGCTAATACAGATGTTAGCCCATAGGAGAAGCTAACAGTTATGTTAGCCCGTATGAGAAGCTAACACTGATGTTAGCCCGTAGGAGAAGCTAACACTGATATTAGCTCGTAGGAGGGGCTAACACTGATGTTAGCCCGTAGGAGAAGCTAACACTGATGTTAGCCACTAGGAGAAGCTAACAGTTATGTTAGCTGTAGGAGAATCTATCACTGATGTTAGTCCATAGGAGAAGCTCCGTAGGAAAAGCTATGAGTCATATAACTAACAGAATAAATGATGTTGAAATAATCGTTCACTGCATTGCTTTGATTCAAAAGTGAATAAAAAAGTTGGAGTTTTTATGTAGATAAATGAAATTGTGCTGGGCCAATGAAGAAGACTAAAGGAGGAATGCCCTGATTTATCTTAAATCTAAAGTAGATCCATGTGTCACATACACATTTGTCTCTGCGGATGAAAGGAAGACATTACATCTGATGCACAATGAATAAAAAGAATAAATTAATATATGAGCAAAAACTAAAATGGCACTCAGCAGAGTTCACATCAAGGCCTTACAATTATATTTGTGTCCAACAGGAAAGAAATGACGTAGAGAAGTGAACTAAATTATTCATTGTTCATAAAATACCGTAAAACACAAAAGATGAACATACAGACTTTACTACATCTGTGAAACTCTTTGGCATTGGTAACGGTGGTGTTCTCGAAAGATTGACCTCTGGAACCCATTTTCACCATTGTCTTGTTAACAAAAGGCCAAACCACAACATATGGTTAGTGGTGTTTTATTGCAAAACTGCTAAAATGATTTAAACCCCTAGTTTTGATCTTTTACTATTATATTAATAAATGAATATTTCTGTTGGAGCGTGTTCTTACCAGGAAATTGTCATTTTAGTTGCAGGAGGTTGGTCTTTCTCATTGTGCGCTGCACCAGACGGACACAGAGAGAGAAGTAGGTAGCGATAGAAATACAGCCAGAGCGAGGATGTTCTGGAACAAACAGATCCACATTGGCCTAGTTTCCCACAGCAATGCCAGTGACTCAACTAAAGCCTTCTGCCTGGCTGACTGTGGGTTTGGTCACCATGGATAAGACAAATGGTCAGAGCCAGAATACACACAGTCGTTTTTATTTCTTCTAAAAGGAGGAGTAGTAACTACATTAACATGTAAGACAAATATATACATCTTAATTGGTCTTAGAGGATGTATTTTTTGTCATGAAAGAGATTTTTTTCCCTGCCTTTTGTCTTCCAGTAATTACAGTAATGCAGGATAGCATGACCCGAAAGAATTATGGGACCGTCAGACATGTGCTGAACCTGGTTTGTGTCCATCAGCAATGAATACGATGAGAAAAAGTGTGGGAGTGTTTTAAGTGTGCGCCCCTGCATGCAGGTGAACCAGTGGGGGAAAGGAAGTTCTGGTAACATGGGACGTTGTAACCGGGTCTTGACTTCTGGAGTGTGGGGCTTATCACTAACGGCATAAGCGGTATCTTAAGAATCTGTGCTCTGATGTAACAGGCAGGTAGCAATATAAAGGGATTAGGAAAGAAACGCAAACGCATTCCACACTGAATTCTTGCATTTAATCAGCTCTGTCATTTTATCATGATTTGCTTCACACTTGGCCCAGACCCAAAGGTGGAGCGAAGACGCAGCGATTGTGCGTCATCTGATTAGTGCAGTTTATTTAAGCCTGCATTGACGGAGTATTACATTACATTACGGAGTACTACACGACCGAGTATTAGAGCCACATTGCCCAAAAATATATAAATAATAGGGATTACGAGATTAAAGTCGTAATATTACGAGAAAAGTTGGATTATTACGTGAGAAAGTCGGAATATTACGAGAAAAGAGTTGCAATTTTATGAGAGCAAAGTACTTATTTTACAAGGAAAATGTTAAGAGTGTTATTCTTTGGGAAGAGAGGCATAAATTTACGAGAATAAAGTCATGATTTTGGGATACTCGTTGAAGGGGAAATGAGGAACGTGGAGCATCTTGTCAAGCTATGTTTCAATAACAATACAAGTTTGACAAATCAGTAAATATTGATTCTTTTGAAGGAAATCATCTCTTTTGTGGAGCAGGAGATGCTGCAAAGACGGATTTAGTCGTCACATAATGTAGATGGAGGCTCATATCGTAGACAGTGATCTTATAGTAATCTGACTACTTCACTAACAGTGACACTCATTGGAGGCTGCCTGTGTGCGTGTGCATGTCTGTATGGCACAACACCTAATAGAGAATATGTCAAAGCCCTTGCAAAACTTCCCTGTAGCCAGCCTTAAAATAGAGACTTTATTCTGGTAAAATATTGAATGTATTCTCATAAAATTACGGTTTTATTCCTTTAAAATAACAGCTTCCTTTGTTTCGTATTATTACGTCTTTATTCTTGTAAAATTACAGCTTCTTTGTTTCTTAATATTACGTCTTTATTCTCGTAAAATTGCGATGTTATTTTTTGTAAAATTACGACTTAAGTCCCTTAAAACTACGTCTTTATTCTCGAAAAATTACAACTTTATTTTCTTTTGTAATATTACGACTTTATTTTTGAAAAATTGCGATGTCTTATCTCTTGAAATTCGGACCTAACTATCCTAAAATCAGGACTAAATTCCCATAATATTCGGGGGGGGGGTGTTAAATTTTTCAATGCGGCCTTTACACTCCTTCATAACTTTTTAATTGGATTCTATGACAGAAAATAAACTTCAACCTTTTTGCGTTTAATCAAAACCATAATCATGATTCTATATATGATCATGGCTGCCCTATATTAAACACATATGAGTCATCGTTGATGCATATAGTGATGCTTTGCATCCATCTGCGCACTCGTCATTCACACGTTCATCCTCACATGTCAATCATAGCATGTGTGGTGCCTTTTTTTGCAAATACCGTTCAATATCTTTCCCGCAACTTTATACTAGTACCGAATTGATTCCCTTTGCGATAATGGGATTTTTGTTACTCTTATTTACTTGTATTCATTTCCACGGTTAGAAGCTGAGTTTGAGTGAATGCAGGCCTGGAGAGGCTTTACTCCTGCCTGTCATTCTGAATAAACACAGTGCAGTGATGGTGCCGGAGGGATGTTGCGGTTGTTCCTCCTAAGGGACGGCCGCGGAGTTCATCAGACTTCTGTTTAAATGAGAGCTGGAAATGTCGGACCGGACGTTTTGACTTAATGTATCATGTGTGCAACTCAAAACTGGAAGATGTAAAAGCGGCGAGTAGCAGAACTTAGACTCAAAAACGTCTTCGGTCTTCAGGTTTGGGAGATGGGCTGAGGTCCTTGAGCTCCTTACCCACTGAGCAGAGCGACCACCGTGTAAGAGGAGTAGTAAACGACTTTTTGTGCGTCATTCCGCTTCTAGAATATAGACACCATCATATCAGAAGCTGATGCACGTCACACCTCTGTTGTTTGGGGAAATCTCACTATTTCAAAATGGAGCGCAGTTGTTTTTACAGAGCAAACAAACATAGTGGGCACAGAGACAAGGACTCATTGCCAGATGTACGATAACTGTAGTATTTGCAGTTAATTTCACCACCTGTACATCAATAATGCCCCAAATCCCAGAATGTGTGATCATTTTGCCTTTTTATGACACTTTCTTTTTAGGCTAAATTATGTCATTTTAATTTCCCGACACAGTAGGGATACGGACGCAAATGTCTGTGTTTCATCTCTCCAGCCAATGAAAACTTGTTTTTTATAATGTTGTGAATGTGCCAAGGTGAGGCACTATTACTTTACTGAAGTGCATCATCAGTTGCAAAAAATACATAGGATATTTTTTCTCTAAATGGACTTATTTTCTGCCTCTGGTAAGATGATTCAACATTTCCCATTCAACCAAGCTTTTCGCTCAATCTTTGTGTTAAATAAGCTTCCGATGAAGATGTATTCGAACTACAAACAACAGGGGCGACTTAAATCATTTAAGTTACACTTAAATTCACGTGTGTAGGTGTGTGTCTGTGTGTGTGTGTGTGTGTGTGTATAGGGGTAACTCAATCTTCCAAATTTGATGCTTATGAATCGACTCAAGGAGATCTGTCTTTAATATATCATATTTTACACTCATAATTCGTATTTTACCCACTAGGGGGAGATTTTTTTTTCGCTTTTCGGACATAATTTCCTGACCGCAATATCCTGACCGTGTAGTCAAGTTTGGTGCGAATGAATTGACTTGAGGAGTTCGATCTTGGATACATCATATTTTATTATGATCAAATGTGATGTATTTTATTTTGCTCATTAGGGTCAGTTCTTTTTTTACGAAAAAAACACTTATTCAAAAATATCTTCTTAATTGTTGAAACGTCGATCAAAGAGATCTGACCTGTATTCGTCATATTCGACTGCAATTGTTCATATTTCGCTCACATTTTTTGCAATAAATAGTTTTTTGACATTTACTTCCCAACCATGAGTCCAATTGTGTATAAATTTAGCTGAATCGGCAAAAGGGACACTTTGACTTTTTTTTTTTCTAGCTCCGAAAAAATGGTTAACTGTATTTATGTTCATTATTGAGTCACTATGGGATCCGATCTTAGAGCAGACTGCTGACTTCATTGAAACAGTTAGGTCCAGTCAACATGGACTGTTCAGGGACGACAGTGTTGGCCTAGTTGACCCATGGCATTATGACGTTTGACAAACCAATGGCAGAATTATGCTGACCTGGTATGTGATTTTTACATAGCAGGTCGATTTTACACAAACAAAACAGGCATGTCAAGCAGATCTTTTTAGAAATCAAATAAAAAGGCAGAAAATAATTCACCCTCCCTGTAACATGTCGGTTGATCTCACCATCTGTTTGGTTGGTGAGGAGCTCCCAGACCTCAACCTCTCTCCGGATTTGGACATTTTAGGTCGAGTAGGTCAGTAGGTGCTGACTGCGCTAAATAGGGATGGGCGTCATTAGGATTTTATTGATACAGATACTTCCGATCGATATGGATACTTATCGATTCTCTTATCAATACTTTTCTCCATTATTTGGTCCAAGAGATGCAAAATGAAAAAGATGCTACAAACTCACAGCCCTCAGATCAACTTGGTTTCCCCAAACTTTGGTTTCTTTTGGTTCCGTGACTGCAGAGCTCATCGTGTATGGAATGTTTTTCAGCTGCTTTGTTTGAAAAGGCCAAGTTGTTTATCTCCAAAATAATGCAAATAATAATGCCTGCGTGCGACGGTGTCTTTAATAAACATCAGAGGCTAGTCCCCCTTTCAGTAATGGATTACAGGCATTCAGGGGAGTGCCATGTCAGGAAATGAAAGAAAAGTCAGAACAGTTACTGAGCTAAAGAGACACGGCTGTATCTCTGTGGATCTGGATCCTAAGATCCTATGTTGTTAACGCTTACATCATCTTCACTTAGAACATTTATGAGTCAGTGGCAAACACAAGCCCTTTACTCTGACTTGTGTAGCTGCCCAAACTTCATGTACTTCAGGCTCTGAGGAGGAAACTGTATCTCACAGACGAAAACAGACCAATTCACCAAACTTTATACATAAACACCAATTAGCATTAAATTGGCATCCAAAATTTTTCTGCAATGTAGTAAGTGTCCTCACACCATTCTGTCAGAACCAGTATTAACATTCTGTTACTTTTGTGCAACTATAATTCTTCTGTGGGGTTGAACAACATGGACTAGCGTTCACTCCTCAGGCACATCAGGAAGCCTGGGACACCATCACTCTTTCGCCAATTTATTGGGTGTCCTTCCTTAGACCCCTTTGGTTGGTACGCCCGTTGTAGATCGAGAAAACCACTCAAGATCTGCAGGTTTGGAGAAGCCCCGACCCAGTGGTCTGCTAGTGATCTCTTGCTGCCAAATATATCCAACCCACTGACAGGTGCCATTAACATAAGATCACTATTGGTTATAATATTATGGCTGGTTATATTCTATTATATATTTAGTTTAAGAGGTTGTGCCTGTTGATCCTTTTCATTTTGCACAAATGAAGTTTTGTGTGGTTTCCATGTGAATACACGGCTTCTGCTCACCCTAAACGGCCGTCGGATCACAAACTATACGCCGATCGGGCGTAACATTATAACCACCCGCCTAATATTGAGTAGGTCCACTTAATGCCATCAAAACATCACGTATCCATGGAAACAACAAGAAATCCCCCAGTCTCCTTTGCTTATGTTTAATTTCCTAAATGATGTCTACGTATAATAATGCCTTTGTGGTATGACTTCTTTTGTAAACATTCTAAAATAGGCCCATTTTTTGCCATAATGAACTACAGGCACTCGGTGCGGTGCCATGTCAGGAAATTAATGAAAACATTCTCTGGATAGTTACTGAGCTAAATAGGCATGGATGGGCCCCCGTGGTTCTGGATCTGGACACTTGCGTTATCATGCCGTGCATGGCTGACCAAAGTCTCTGTGCTTAACGACCAGAGAACATTATATTAAATTATGCCATGCTAAGGTTTTCTCTTGCACAGCCCAAGTCATCTGGACTCCACTTTAAGGGCTCTTAATCGTTACCAATGAACATTTTCCCTCGTTAGTCTGGCTGAATCAGTTGGCCTTCATTCTTTGACTTTTATTCACTGACGAACTTGTGGTTGCGCCGCAGTGAAGACGGGCCACATGGTGCATCAGGCCCTTTGTGAAAGCAGACAAACACGTCTTCATATTCATCCATTGCTTTATTTGCAGGCATTTCATGGGGGTCTTTGAATACAACAAGCTTTTTGCATATATTGCTTTTCATGAAAGTGTGCCGAAGCTTTTGGACATTTCGTCCTGTCTCTCATGATGGTGTCATGATGATGTCATGATGCTTTGAGCAAAGGCAATAGATTGAGGCTCAGATTTTTGGATGCAAATCGCCGGCGGTTCAATCCCAGCCCTTGACGCTTCATGTTGGTCCTTGAGACTCTGACACCACCTTAGGAACTGAGTCAATTTCAGCAAATACATTTCACCATCTTGTTCTGTACATACCTTGTACTTGTATTACTTGCATGTGATAATATTACGTATACATCAAACAGTTCAGCACCAAACATTAGAAAATGCACTTTCTATGTGAAAATAAATTATTGCTACTAATTATGCAATGTTTTTCCTGGACATTATAACCGAAAAGCCCCCGACCCCCTGCCTTGTAAAATTGACCGAACTCCTAAACTGAAATTTGACTCATTAATAATCTGAAACCGTCCGAATTGAGTCAACCTAACTTTTTCTATGAACTCACCAAAATATGCTCTTAAGATCAGATCCCATAGTGACTCAAGAATTAAAAATAATTTTTGCTAAAAGCCTCCCAATCGAGTGAAATATGAACAAATAAAATTAGATCTCCTGTATGAGGTACATTTGGATTAAATCAGAACAACAGTGAGGAATTTATTTTCAAAAAACATTTTTTATCATAAGTAAGTTCCCCTCAGAGAGTAAAATATGAACTATTAAAGTAAAATAAGATATATATATATACAAGAGATCGATTCATATGCATCCAATTTGGACTGAATCAGACCAATGTTTGAGAAATAATGACTCAGAAACGGTAAGTTTGACAATAAAGCTCCCCCTGGTGGTGGAAATATCAAACTGCCCTTTCTCAAAATCAATCCAGCTCTTCCTCACACTCAGGTCTACGAGGGTACAACATTTGAAAAGGATCCATGAAATAGTTTTTGAGTTCCAGAAGCGATGACGGCTGCAACGACGATTCTATAATATCCCCAACTTTTTGTGGATCTAAATATTCTCGTTTAGGTAGCACACACACACACACACACACACAGCGTGGGCGGTTAACACTACTATCTGAGAGGCTCAGTGTGTGAGAGAGATAGTTTGTCCGTCTGGTACACAGTGTGCGTCCACACCTGTGGCTGGGACTGTTCTCCTTAATCAGACCTAATGAAGAACATTGATTCATCGCCATTTGATTCACACTTTTTAGACGAGGACACACACAAGCCACACAACAGAACCCACCAGACTCCGTCTGTGGAAAAAATGTTGGTCCTGTCGCATCTAGCTGCAGTGTTATCGTCTCTGCATATAATAATTTTGTTAATCGTGGGCGGAGAAGTTTGAAGGAGGCACAAAAGTGATGTTCGGGAAGAAGAAGTGGGGTCAGAGTGCAGGAGGAAGACAACATTCTGGAGATCTGGAGATCGTTTGGCCGTGCACCTTTTCCTAAGAAGTTCGAGCCGGGCACGCATCCCAAGATTCCTTCCATCCTGGTCCCAGCTCTGGGGTAGAGGAAGCTGTTTACTCTTTCTATCTCTCACTGCTGACGTCGGCACACCGAACAATGTCATCCAATTTCCTGTTTTTCACTTTAGTGGAAAGCCACTTTCCCAGTGTGTATGCTGTGTGTGTGCGTGCGTGCGTGCGTGCATGCGTCTTTGACTGTGAGACAGAAAAGCTGTTGGGCTGAAGGAGCAGAGGAGGAGGAGGAGGAGGAGGAGATCTATAGGGCCGGATACACTGCGAGCAGGATATAGGGTCAGAGGGAACTCTGCTATGTAAATACATTAGGTGTATTGAATGAGAGTAGCAGGAGTCTTCAGCTGGAGATGACTGAGGACACCCAGCAGCTGCGCTGTGGTCAGAATGGCCCCAACAAAGACCAACGGTGTAATGTCACATGACATAGGATAGTTTGAGGCTGTCAGCTGGCACAGATCGGCCCTGGAGCTGATGTTAATAAATCATGCTAAGGATATTGACTTTGACTTCCAGTGTTTTTGGAAACCCTTAAAGAGCCTTTTGTTTCCAGGTTCACTCTGTGGTCATTGTTTTTTGTATCCCTCACCACAACGTGACGGAGTGGAAACACTGGGAACAACCAAAAAGACCCAAAGAATTAGAGATGCTCTGACCCAGCTGTCAAGACATCACAATTTGGCCTTTGTTGAATTCACTCACACTTTTGTTTTGCCAATTTTTCCTGCTTCCGACACATCGACTTCAGGGATAAAATGTTCACTTGCTGTCTAATATAAAAACCTCTCCTACTGGCCGGTGACGTTGTAACGAGACAATCTATGTTTCTCCTACTGATAATGTTGAGGCTGGTTGATGTACGGTATCGTTTCACCAGATTGTACACGCATAAACCACATCTCCATGGACTGAAGGGGAGGCAGGATGAAATGGATTTCAACTTAAAATTGTGCGACCACACGTCATCCTCTGACGGACTTGTCTAACACTCACGCAATCCTCGTATAATTCTTCGCGGGGTTGGTGAGGATCTATCATCATCCTTTGATAAATCCTGTGATTCTAATGACATGCCCAAAGAGTCAGGGATATAATTGAATCGTCAACGCCGCCGCGTCCCCAGATCCATCGGGTTAATGCCAAAAACAATTTCCTGGATCATTTTCAAATTTTATACCACATAGACCTTACCGTGAGGAAGAACTGGATTGATGTCAGGAAAGCTCAGTGTTATATTTACAGCTTTAGTGGGACCTAGCTATAATCCTTTAGAGGCTCTTGCCAGTCGGACCATCCTCATTACAGCGTGTGGGGTCTGATCGCAGACACATCCCCCATGTAGGCTGAATTCTAACATCTCCATTCTCTTAAAACTTCTTAAATATTCATCTAACTGTTGAAACTGACATTCTGAACAGTTGAGGGACTTTCTTATATGCATTGGCAGATTTTGTGAAGCGCTACAACTTTTTTCTTTGCTCATTACTGATGTGTTCTCTGGTCTTTCCCATTGTGAAAAAACATCAAAGGGAATTAGGCCTGTGTCAACTCATATTTATACCCCAGTGAAACAGGAAGTCATTGTTCACCACTTCAGAGTTCCTATTCAAACAGGGGAAGACATAAAATGAGGCTGGAAATATGCTTCGGTTATCCTTTCAATCACAATATTTCCTGAAAATAATTGTGGCCGTCATGGTTACAAGACAAATAGTTGTTTTATGTCAGAATGTAATGGGATAGTTTTGGTTTGTGTATGTTTTTTTGTTAAATAAGCTTTGTGTTAGATTTTTGTAGTCATTTGAATTAAAGATTGTGGGTACAGGCAATAAAGACACTTTTTGCATCTCATTTTATATATATATATATATATATATATATATATTATTACAGTATGACATGTTACCAAATAGCACTTGTAAAAGTATGTGTGTATTATTTATCTGTTTTTTTTGTATGACTTTTCATGAAATTTGTTGGAGGAGATGATAAGATTTATTATAATATAATCCATGTCATCATGAACATTTAATCTGATTTACCCACCTCCAGTTTACCTTAAAACAGAACAATGGCAAACTACAATGCCCAGAATGCATTGCATTCTTCACAGCCCCCTCTTGTACAGCACACACTGTATCTTGCAGTATGCCAGGCTATTCTACACGCGTCATCTGATTAACAAGTTCCCTGGGGTGACTGGTACGACACAGAGCATATACCCCGAGGGAAGGAGGGGCCCAGATTACGTAAGAACATGCACCGTGTCCGTAGTCCCCGCCTGCCTGGACAACATGCTCACTCACTTCCACTGCTTTGTTTGTCTCTGGTTGAGTGCCAGCATGATTTTTGCTGGATCTTTGATTGAGTGATTCATTGCGGTTTGGTGTGTGTGTGTGTGTGTGTGTGTGTGTGTCTGCATACGTGTACTGTAGAGGAGTGTTTTGCCTGAAGAGGCCGGCAGACTGGTTCAGCTCTGTGACGGTGTGTGACATGCTGGCTATTCAAGTTACACCACCTCAGCTGCAGATGTAATGGTTGCGTCAATGTCAATCAGGCTTCCTTTGTACATTTACAGGCTGAAAAATCCCATTTTTATTGTTTCTATCTTGATCTTGTATAAATCTGTTAGATCTGTCTTTCTTTCTCAGCATTGTGTGAAGACAAGAATCTGAATTCTTTCAGATTGTCACTTTCATATGTGGTCCTAGATTGGATAGATGTCTTTTTTTTTTTTTTTTTGCGGCCGTGCAGCTTGAATGGGAAACGTCAGAGCGGAATTCATGTGGCATTTGCATCCACTGAGTGCTGACGTCAACAGGCAGCACCGGTTGTGCAGTAAAATGAAACAATCAGTGAGGAGCAATGCAGACGGTGGTCTGTTCACCATCTGCTCCTGAACAGCTGATGAAGGGTTCGTTGCCTCCGGGACAAAATGTTACATATACATTCACATCCACTTCAGGTTAAATACCACGAGTTACCTCACAAATAGGATTTAATTTGGTCTTGTTGTTTTTAATACAGATGACTCGCACAATCGAATTAACCCTTTAATGTCCTCACCAAGAATTCTTTTTTTTTCTTTGGGTATTTTTATCATTTTATCATCATTTTATCATTTGGGTGTATTTCATGAAAAAGTTCAACCTTTTGGTCAAACGTGTTTTTTAGAAAAACTATTTGACCCTAATGTAAGTGTCCACCAGGGCTCCGTCCTTGGCCCATTACTATTTAGCATATACATGCTGCCACAGGGTTATAAACTCGCTCTGTCAGTTGGCCCACGTTTACCGAAAGGATATAGTGACTCAAAATGTTCTCGACCGAACGGTTGAGCAGGACATTAAAAGTTTAATGAGTGCAATATCGGAGGATATTGTAGATCCATTCACAGTAGAGCTAGATGTGTACAAGACAGGGTAGTTTGGTGCTGGTGCTAGTCCCAGCTAGTTGGTTCAAATCGCGCACCTCCTAAGAATCTGTTTGCTTTTCCATTGGCAAAGAGCCAAGTCAGAGCCGCGCCATGACGCCACCGTATAACGTCAGTACGTCGCTGTCTGTTTACCCACTAAAGCTCACGCCATACTCACGCACAACAACGAAGATGGAGGAGCTCATCGTCTCCATGCAAGTGCTGTTCCTGGCTTTGTAAGCCTACGTTGAGTAGTAGTTTATCGGATGAAACTCGTAGGCTGTTGTTTTAACAATGGCTCAGTGTTTGCGTTGGTCTTTTTGGTCACGATAACCCCGCCCCCAGCCCGTGACGTAATCGGTTCTTGGATCTAGATCAGTAAAGAGTTGGTGCTTGTCTGGCACCAGTTTTGAGAGCCAGGGGCTGGTGCTTAGGCTGTCAAAGAGCAAAGAACTGGTGCTAAGTCAGGTTCTAGCTCCTAACTAGCCCCGGAACCAGATCGTTGAAAAATAGTATGTGGGGCCTTTATCGATCACATACAGTCATACAACATAGTTTAATCATTTCTCTGCATTTGGCACTTCACTTTGGGAGATTTGGGAGACCCTTTTGAGGCGCCCAGGTAATTGGGATTTGACGGTCTTGCTCAAGAACCCTACGACATGTAGACTTGCTGGAGCTCGAAGTGGCTGCCTACTGATGTTCTTGTCGGGAGGTGTTCGCTCTACCCTCTGAGCTACAGCTGCCCCATGTTCTCCCGGTGTCCGCGCGGGTTCACACCGGGTACTCCGGCTTCCTCCCGACGACTCTGACCAGGAAAAAGGTTTAGAAAAAGTGGATGAATAAATGAACCCTCAACATCAACCACATCTAACACGAGCGAAAAATCGGAATTCCAACCATGTGACTTGAACTGTAAACGTAGCCTTTGACAAGGCGTCCTCGCTGGCTGTGTGCTGCTCTTGGTTGACCTTCGGCTAGCCGGAGGCTCTACAGCTGATCTCCATACATTAAAGAGCCCTGACCTCTACTTGCTCACCAAACAACAGAATCCCAGGGGACACATGGCTTTCTGTTTGTGGTATATTTCTGTGCAGGTACCATCTGTGACATTTACCCAGCCCTACTGTGTAGCAGAGAGAACGTTTTTGTTTTACCTCTGCAGGAAAATGAATGAGCTTCTCGAATCTCTAATTAAAATGGTTGAAGCTGAGGGTCGAGTTATTGATCTGACAACGGGGAAAGCTAGGTCTTTTTTGGTTAAACCCTCTTGGAAAAGCATGAGTTTGTGGCATTTCCATATTAGTCCCTACACACACAAATACACACAAACACTAACACACACACACAAACACTAACACATGCATACTGTCTCTCCTGTGCACATGAGCTTATCATGCGACCAGGTCCTCGTGTCTGTGAAAGATCAGATGATCAGCGCATCAGCTTATAGCCATCCTGTTCCTGCCATAGGACTACCCCTTGTTTGTGAACAACTACAACAAACGGCCTTGTGTCAAGATGACGTCAATTTGGCCACAACCAAGGGATAATCAGCTCCCACTCAAAAAAGCTTACAATTTAGCAAGAAGTGATTTACTACTCCCCCGCATGCACTAGAATTCCACTTTGTATTCCTCCTCACATGTGCAGATTGTTTACGGAGAGGAGGAATTCTAGAGGGATGGTGATCCGCAAGGGGTCCCGTTGCTATGGTTACTAACCCCTGAGCTTGGTTCCATTTAGCAGGAAGGAAGCTAAATTATTTGCAGACTGAAAAGAGTGAGTTCATGTTGGGAAGGAAGGAGGAATGAGTTGACAAACCTGTCGGTGTGGAATCTGTCTTTTTTTTCACAACTCTGTCAGATGGTTCAATTGGACATCTGATCAGTAAATGACAGCTTTGATGTCGCTGCTCTAGCCAGTGGTGTTGGACAGACGGGGGCAGTTTTGCACTGGCAATTTGAAAAGACTCAGGTAAAAGTCCTGCATTCAAAATCTGACTGAGGTGTGAGTTAAAGGTAAAGAACTCGAAGACATTTTCTTATTCATACTGGGATGAAATATATAGACACAATTAGATTATTGGGTTGAATAATCCAATAATTACAAAGGCATTTATGCTTACCGTGCAAAAAAATAAATATCATTCTCTGTTGCACTGGTGACTTTTATTGTATTCTTAAACCTATGAAGTAAGAATTATTCTTTTCCGCAATTAAGTAGAAGTACTTAAAGTACAGAAGTAAAAATACTTCTTACGCCGCTTTTGAGTGTTGTAGTATTTTATATTCTTGCTTTTTTTTCTTGCTTTTTTTTCTTTCCCTGAATATTATGGTATCGAATGGAATTATATGGAATGGATTTTTTTTTTCTTTTCCTCATAAATCCAAGTATGGCAACACCATGACTCTGGCTCTGATTGGCTTGATATGATGATGGCATCTGCTACATCGGTCAAAGGTCAGTGTGGGGCGCCGTGAGAAGTGTTATCGTCATACTGAGCCAGTCGGAGGGAGACCGGGTCAAGTCATGGTGTCGCCATAGGAGGATTGATAAATTAACTTGGCCGAAGTATACAGTCTCCGAGATGCCCTTTGTTTGGAGACGTGGAACTAACCAATTTTTATTTATTTTTATTTTTGACGTACTGTAAGTTGATGCAATGTGATTAATGGTAACGCTATCATACATGTGTAATATACAAATGTTAGTGAAGTAGAGAAATAACGTTTCAGATAATGGAAGCAACCAATTAAAGTGAGACCTCAGCTGTAAACCTTTAATTACCGCTTCAATAGGTTTTCTCATCTTGACCTTTCACCCATAGGAACACAGTCCCTGAGGAAACTTAAAGGGAAATTATGGGGGATAAAAAAATGGAACACATGTCTGAATTTATTTAGAAAATGATGCAGAGATATGTTATACTACATATATGTTGCATCGTTTTTTTGATGGTAATACCCAAGGGGAGTTTTCTCGATGTGGTGAGAGAGGACATGCAGTTGGTCAGTGTGACAGAGGAAGATTCAGAGGACAGGGACAGATGGAAACAGATGATTTGCAGTGGCGACCCCTAAAGGGAAAAGCCGAAAGAAGAAGAAGAAGAAGAACCTAATTCCCCTTATTTCATTTGTAATTCCACACAAATATGTTTTTTTTTTACTTTTTTGATATCAATTAATTCAGAATATGTGGTCAGGGCTTCTTAGACGTGGTACAGGACGTGCTATTCAAGTGCTGGAATTGTTGAATAGATTGAAATGTATCTTTAGTAATTAACTGACAAGCTGAAAATGAGCACTCAGAGACTCCATGGGTTAGAAATTAAGGTTTAAACCTTCAAATGGAAATCTCCGTAGGTTCGTGACACTTATGTCACCAAGGTTTCTTAAGGGTTGATAAGATCAGACGGAAATCTTAATTTTAACATTATTATTAGGGTGTCTGTGGGTCTCAAATGTGAACAAAACACACAGGTTTAAATGCAAATATGACACAAGTGAAAGTGAACGTCATATTATGATATTATGAAATGATTTTATTCTAATCACTGTATTCTTCTTGTTATCTTTCAGACCACATTAACAGAGGTGCAATTCGGACCAATGAAGTTAATCAAAGACCCACTTCAGGTATCGTAAAACCGCGACAAACATCTGAAATGCTTTATTCCTGGGTGCATTAAGGATTTTCAAGAAACAACAAAGGGAGCTCCAGGGAAATGTTGTCCTTGTCCATATCATTCAGGGGCTTTTAGTTGAGCCGCGGAGCTAAACTCGCTGCGAGTGTCAATATTTGGGAGCAATTTTTTTTAAGAAGGTATTGGTATTTGAAAAATGTCACCTGCGTTTGTTTGCTGTCAGCTAATCTTGAATTTCTCAACGATACCACACCTTTTTTTAGATTACGTTTTTTTTTTTTTTAAAAAAGAGTCTCAGTGCAAATATTTAAAGCTGGAAAATAAAAAGGCTGTTAATGGACATATTGTGTGCATTGTAGACTCGGAACGAGTTCATGGGAACATTTACAATCCAGAACATACCATCATGAACAGTACGTGTTGTGGGAGAAATTCAGAAAAGTTTCTGTTCAGTTTCAGTTCAGTTTCTCGCTGAAATTTGGACCTCAAATGGTTCATTTACAGTTTGTTTCTGTACATGATCCTTCCAAAAACTGTGAAAAGTCTTTTTGGATTTTGGGTAGTTAGTGCGGGAAACGGTACATTCGACAGCATCACGTTTTTGTTTGCTTTTTCCACACTAAAACGATAAAGAAAATGCCAGTTACAGCCCTATAAATGAAGTTTTCAACTAAAATCGGCATTTTAATTAGAATTTAACCAAAACAACCGCTGAAGCGGGTCTAAAAATGATGATTTGAAGTCGGTTACCATTTTATTGTCTGATGCGCTCCAGCGTGACCGCGGTCGGAAAATGAGGTGCAGAGATATCCCCTTCCTGTTTTTGTTACTCACAGCTGATCCTGTCATGCCCTCCTCCTCCCTACTCCTCCTTTTTTCTCCAGGCTCACAGGATCTGGCCGTTTTCAACAATGATGTTTTCTCGACCGAGTGATCGGACCCTGCCAAAATTCTCACTTGCCATTTTTTTTCTCTCCCCACGGACCGTCTGTGTCCATCTCTGCCTTGTCAGCTTCTCTGGAGCATAAACCTAGAAAGAAAATAATAAATACCCCAAAAAAATGTTTTTGCTTGAACGTTCTGCAAAGGATTTTTTGTTGTTGTTGTGACTGGGTGTGTTGTTACTGAGCAAGGCGTATCTGTCTCGTCTCTGAACCGGCATGTGAAAAGACCTTATCTCAGTCTATATTTCCCCATTCCCCATTCCCCCTCCCCCCGCGGCAATGTTGACTTTCCTACCGACATCACAATGTGGAATTCTGATCTAATTCCCTGTGCGTACCAAACATAGCTTGAGGACTTTAGTGGTGATGTATTTATGACCTGGACACTTATTAGGGAAAATGTTCCTATGTGTAGTATGGTTTGCATTAGCAGCACCCCTCTAAGGCGTCAGGACTCTCCGCTTCAGGCCTGAAGCCCAAGGCTTGTCCGAACATCAAGTCACGCGCCAGAGAGAATCAAAAGGACGACCGTCGTGACGAACAATCACCTGCCCCATCATTGTGTGGAGAACAGCAGCTGCAGTTTTCTCAACAACATGCTCTAAATCTATTCCACAGGTGTGATGCAAACCAAAAATGGCAGGACAAACTTTCCCTTCTTTACATTCATCCTACTCCCTGCCAAGTTGGAGATGACGTCTGTTTGAGAGGGTGACTCATAAATCTACTCTTAGTGCAGCGCTGCTCTTGGAAGCAGGCCTAAATCTCTGGTCCAGTATTTACGCAAGTAAGGGGTTATATGAAAGTGTGCTGGCAGGGAGAGAGAGAGAGAGAGAGGGCGAGAGAGCGAGCGGGCTCTCGATGGCTGGTTTGACAGTAGCAGCAGCACTTTGTGCTACAGCCTTGGCAGACCGGTGGGAGGGGCTACAGCCAGTCAAGGCCACCTCGACTAATTGAGTCATAGATCATGGCAGCAGACAATAAAATCTGTGACGCACTAAAGTACGAGCTGAGCCTGATCAATTGGGGCCTGTCCAATTGAGCACTGAGGTCACAGTCAAGCCCACACTGCAGACTGTTTAGGACGACAGCCACGCAAATCAGCATGAATGCACCAATGATGACTTGACAACTTCAGCACTATTAATACACTGACGCATCACTACCACATTCACTGTCGCTCCTTCTCCAACTGTTTCTGACTGGACACCAGATCGGCCTGATGGATGTGGTTGTTTGGGACGGAACCAGCAGACACTCTAGACTCGCTTCAGTTGCACACACAGTGACTCGAAACACGTCGAAACACTGAACTCAACTCGATCTGGACTCCTCAACATCCGATAAGTTATATCCGTCGTTCATTCATTTGTTCTTTTTCTGTAGCAGCTTATCCGGGACAGGTTTTCAGGGTGACATTGGGCAAGACACGGGGCACTTTTTTGTCGGGTCATCACGGGGTGAACACATCGAAACGACCATACATGATCAAATTTGGACCATTTAGAGTCGCCCACTGACTTTATTTCTGTTTTTGGACTCTTTTTGGGGGGATGCTGGAGTACTGGGAGTACCAGTACCCACCCAAACACTACCCGATCGCTTGATTTCTACCCAGAACCTTCTTGCCGTGAGGCAACGGTGCTACAAACTTCCCCTCCTTGATATGTATTATTCATTGTTGTTGCTGATATTATTAGCTCCGCCAAGGGTGGAGGTTAAGTTCTCACTTCTGCGCATTTGAGAGCAACATTTTGGGAAAAACTACAGGACGGATGTTCATGGAGGTAGGCTTTTGACAAATCATAGTGATGATTAAAGTTTGGTTGAAAGTTTGGAGGGGTGACATCAACAACTCCCTAATGAGCTCCCTAACATAGTTTATACACCAAAATGATGCGATTAACTTGTAACACACAAGTTTTAGAATTAAAAACACAAAACAACCGAAAAAAACTAGATCAGTTATAAGTTTCCATGATTGGAAGTTGTACTTGGGCTCATTATTATTATTTTCTTTTTTTTATTTAACCTTCATTTGACCAGGTTTTTCCAGTTTGGATTAAACTCAGATCAAAACAACAAACAGTCACAAGGTGCAAATTCACCAAAGTGCATGAGAATTAAATTACAGAATCAGTTAAAACTTTGACATTTCACGCAGCCTTTAACTTTAGAGAGAGTAAGTACTTCCTGGAGTTTATTCTGCAGACTATTCCAAGAAGATTATACCAAAAACATGAAGGCCTTTTTTGCCAAACTCAGTTTGAGCTTAAGGAACAATTATAAGTAACATCAGGTCAAAGTTCATTTTCAAGCATGTTTAAAACAAAACGAGGAGACCACAGCGCTGAACAGAAAAAAGAAAGAATAGGAACAAAACAAAACTAAAGGAGTAAAAGACAAATCGGATAATAATTTAGGCTAAAATCAAAATAAAGGGGTAAAAGAAATGAAAATAAGCATTTAAGTGCACATTTAAAATGGGCAGATTGAATAGACGTGTCAAGGCTCAACCCAAATTAAAAGCCAGGGGAAACATTGTGCGTTTATAACAAACATTTAAAAACATCCAAGCTCTGTGCAGTTCTAATTTGCATGTGTAGACCGTCACAGAGGTTTTGGGCTGCCGCCGCAAAAGCCCGGTCACCTCTAGTTCTTAATTTGTACCAAGGAATGTCAAGGAGTGTGTGGTTTGTCGACCGCACTGCTCCAACCAGAGAGTACACGTGCAAAACCTTGGTCAAATTAGACCCCCAAACCCCCTTTAAAACCTTCAAAACACGCAGCAAAACCTTAAACTCTATGCAATGGTGCACAGGACGTCAGTGGAGAGAAGCTAATCCTTCTAGGCGTGGAGATGCATTCTGACGCATATGGTCAGGGATGCCTGCTTAACACCAACGCACAAGGAATTACAGTAGTCTAACCGTATAGTAAGTACAGTAGACTGTAAGCCAAAAGTGCCCTGCCTTTGGGGCAAGAGTGGTGTAGATATAATAAAAACGCACCAGTGACTGAGCTGATTTGTTGACGGAGCAGGCCGGTTGATTTCGGAATACGACCCACAGTCATGAGTGAAGGTTCTTCAGCTTATAAAGAACCTCCAATGCCAACTTATGACGGCAATGAGAAGATGCATTCATGTGCAAGAGATCACCAGAATCAAGAAAAAGGCTAAAAAGTCTCTTTCTGGATATATAGGGAGGAAAAAAAAACTTCTTCACCACATTCAGCATGTAATGTTTAAAAGAGACGGATTAAGAATCCCACGTATTCGTTGGTGAAGACTACGTCAACTGTTTGATCTTGAAAAGTAACAACACTCTGATTTAGCTCTGCAATCGTGGAGTTTGAAAAGTGCAGGATTTTGGGAGTCTGACATCAGATGAATGTTTCAGGGGCATAACTCAAAAACTCTTTGATATTTTCTTATGGAACCATATGAGCATTTTTCCCATCGATTGGAGAGAAGCATTAAGATATTGTGGGAATTTTACTGATTTATTGCCTCAGCATATAAAGCTGATATCCTTGGCCTGGAGAGGAGGCCATCAGCGGACGCCCCACCTTCAGAGAGTGCTTTACCCCTACCCCGCAACACCCTCCAGCTGGCAGTGGTTGCCAAATCACTGACTTCCTCCTCCTCCTCCTCGAGGGCTTGTGTCCTGTTCCTGCTGGCTGATGGAGTATTAGGTCCATTCTCATGGCGAAAAAGATGGCGCACTCATAACAATCCACTCTGCCTCCTATATAAGTTGGTTGCTGACGCATATCTCCATTAGGTTTATCGATCTCAGCGTGGCCGTTTTAAGCTGTCTGCCAAAGGCTTCGATCTCTTTCTTTCGTTGGCTTCGCTTCCTGGATGCTTCATCGGAAGTGATCCGCAAAGGCTGCTGGGTAGATAGAGCCGCGGAGACATCTCCAGGACCTCCAGGACATCTCACCAGACTAGATCTCTGTGTATTCAATCTCTGGCCGTCCACATTTGGTCCTTCTTCGTACTCTTCTGCAATGGCAATTTTGCTATTACTGAATTTATTCATTCATATATATATATATGACTTTTATCTCAGAAATGCAATTAACTAATGCTTTTTCTTTCTCTCGCACATTTAAAAAAAAAATCTTACGATAAGGAGTCAGGTTAAAAGCTTTAAAAGGACAGATTTCGTTCAATCTTTAAGGCTCACTCTTGTGTTGCGTAGAACAGAGAGATAAACGGCTTTCCACGTGCCAAGAGGCACAAGAACCACGAAACGAGTGACATCAAATAGCAGAAACAGATGAAAGGGCGTGGTGGAAACACGAATCATTAGAATACTCGTACGAATTGTGTTTTAATTGTATCCCCGAAATGTCACCACGCGTGCCACGATCACTCAAAAACTCAAAAACTGTTTACCGGTTAATTTTAAAAATTGCATGTCCCCAACAGATCTGGGTCAGATTTTCAGAATGGTTGGTTCTACATTTCCGACTCTAGGGGGAGCTTTATCTTAAAGTTTTTGGGCCATAATTTCTCAACTGTTGGTCCGATTTATGTAATCTATCTTGTATATGTCATAGTTTACTCTAAAAGTCCATATTTTACTCACTATGGGGAGGTTTTTTTAATTTATTTTTTTACAAAAACAGGACATCTATCTATTTAATATCGTATTTTACCCAAATGTTTCAGATTCTACCCACTAGGGGAGCTTTTTTCTGAAAATCACTGTTTTTAGATTAAACATTCATATGACGACTTCAATCATGGGAATTGCTTGTACAACGCAGGGGGTTTGTGGGTTTTCGGAGAAATACCCTCGCTGTTGGGATGACAGCTTAGGCCTGGATATTAAATTAAAATCTGTTTCAAATGAAACATCCTTCGCTCCCTCTTAAGTATTTTTCCTGCAACTGTATTTCCAACTTTTTTTCTTTTTTTTTTTATTGAAACAACAAAGAAAAAACAAACAAACATAACATTTCTGTGCCATACATACCACTTCTGACACTTGAAAAATATCCAGGAAATCAAATTACAGACACCACCATGGGAACAAATGATCCACATTTTCAGACTTTTTCGTTTTATTGGTTATGACCTAACAAATGATAAATCAACTGATAATTAGAATTCAGATAAATGAATATATCTATGGTGTTCAACACCGATGAATCCTGTTTTGTCCATAGCCTTCGTAATTTATGCAGTGATGAACTACATGTATGATGATACATTGTTGGAGTCCCCAGCCAAAAACAACGCACAGTGCCAGAATGACAACACCGACATCCAATAAGAAGCTTTGAAATTAGGACAGGGTTCTTCATGGGCTCTTACTATTCTACTGGGTTCAATGCCCCTCCGGTCTTGCCCTACATTATTCCCTTTATATATGATTAATATATCTTTTTTGTATTATTTATAGTCCATATGTATATCTGTTGGAACATCCCTGAATGACTCTAATATTATTAATGAGTATGTTTTTGTTGTCGTGGTTGTATGACATAACTTCAGGTCACTTACAAACAGATTTATTTCTCCATCGGTATTTATCATCTCTCCTTTTTCTTGCAGGTACTTTTAGTTTTTGCCAAAGAGGACAGTCAGAGTAATGGCTTCTGCTGGGCATGTGAGAAGGCCAACTTCAGGTGCAGCATGACACGAACACCGGAGTCGGCTCTTGAATGCTTCTTGGAGAAGCATCATGACCTCGTCATCATTGACCACAGACATTCCAGACACTTTGACGCTGAAGCACTATGCCGGTAGGCCAGTTCTCTTATTATTAATGTCTCGCCGCAAAACTTCAGCATTGTGTTTAAAACCCTAATTAAAAGCCTACATTCATACTAACATACAAGCATACATATTTACATACATACGTGTAGTTTCTTGTTTGCTTTAGCCGCCCTGCTAACATTAGCTTCTTGAAAAACTTTCTATGTTCCTCTGGATGATTAAATTTGAAGTGTCTGATTAAAAGTATTCGGGGTTGTTTTTCAACAGCTTATCGTTTCATTAAGTTTTAAAACCATAAATGACAGCATACATACAAACATACATTCAGCGGGGTCGTGGCTGGCTCTGCGGTCTCGTTAGCTTTAGCCACTCTAACTGCTAACGTAAGCATCTCTAAACTTGCTATTGTCCAGGGTTAGATTAAATTTGAAGTGTGTGATTAAGTTTGGTGTGCTGAAAGTTTTCGGGGTTGTTCCTCAACAGCTTATTTTGTCCTTACTGGTGTTACAAATTGCGAGCTTTGTGTTTTCTGGTTTGCTGGTAAAATGTTTGTAGCCATGGTAGCTCATGCTAAGTGTGCGTGTCCGGCGCACATAGAGCAGATAGAGCATCATGGGAGGAAGAATTGGAGTGATTTGGGGAAATGTGGGATATATATTTCCAACACTAGGTTTATTTCCTCATGTTTTCAAGCCATAATTTCCCAACCGTTGGTCCGATTTAGTCCAAATTAGGTGTATATGAATCAACTTGAGGAGATTAGTCTTGTTTGTATTGTATTTTACTCTTATAGTTCATATTTTACTCACTAAGGTAAGCTTTATGCAAAAAAACACAGTCCTTGGGATATAACTTCACATTTAATTTGAAGAATTCTAACCCAAGGGGATTTATTGGGCAATGCAGGGGATTGGTTGCTTTTCAGGGGTAAACCCTTGCTGTCAGGGACGACAGCGTAGGCCTAGTTTGTTATGATCAGGGACTTATTCTCCAGTACATGATCTTCATTGTACTAATGAAAGCGCTCTCCTACACGTGTTCCAGCTACATGGTAGCATGTGTGAAAACATGGCGCTAATGCGGCCGGCTCGCACTGGGCTCACCAGCTTCAGTGCTTGCTATCTTGTGGAGTCCTGTCCATGAGAAATGAGCCGTGTCTGCCCATACCAGCCTCTATCTTTAGCCACTGCCCAAACCAAAAACACATTTGCAAACATTCATTCGCCCTGCCCAGCATGTATGTTAACCCTATTCATTTTGGCCAATCCATATGTTCAGTGCACACGCACAGGCTCCGATGGGGAACTAAAGGGCCTTTATGACCTCTCGCTGGGGGAAACCACAGGCGGATGAGTGGCCCAGCACACTGCATTCTTTAAGCATCCTATGCCCTCTCACAGAGCTCCACCACTGAGCTCTGCCTACCTGGGAGAATCGGAGCGTGAAGAGCTGAAAAATACATTGATTTGTTGCCATGGGCTTTTCCAACGGCCTAAAAAGCTCCCTCTGTTTACATCCAGGTCCATTAGAGCGGTCAACTCCTCAGAAAACACTGTGATAGTCGCTGTTGTAAAGAGGTATGTACCACTGGCTGGCCCCGGCGTTCCTCTCTGTCCTTTTTTTGATTCCATTTTTCTCTCCATGAAGTGGCTGACTACTGAGAGCAGATGTTTTGGGTGCTGATGTGTTTTTCCCCGTTTTAAGGCCAGACCGAGAGGAAGCCTCTGTGATGCCCCTGATCAATGCTGGCTTTAATAGGGTGAGTGATAATGTGTGTGAGTGTTTATACGTCTTGCGCTTCCTGGATTTGTATTGTTCTTTTGCCATGTACTTTATATCCCTTCTGTCAACACTCAATGTAAGGCGGGTATGCAGACTGTAAATCCTTTGTGTTTGCTCGGGAGACGTGTGCGTCCAGACCCCTGTAACCGAGCCGTTGTTATTTATGGCAGTAGCAGCAATATAACATGTCCTATAATGGATGCTTTGGCATGACAATTGAATTTTAGTCGTCTATGATTGATCCCCGTTTCTTGCCGTTGCCCTCTGACCCTCAGAGATACGTGGAGAATACCAATATGATGGCCTGCTATAATGAGCTGCTACAGTTGGAGCATGGAGAGGTGCGGGCGCAGTTCAAATTGAGGTGAGTCGTACACTAAAAGGTGTTATAGTAACGTTTAAGATTAGTTACATGGGGTTTTTACTCAAAACTGGTTTGTTGAGAGCCAAGACATCAATGTTTTATTCCAATATTTGTATCCCCGAAAAGTCGTTATCCCTGCTGCCGTCGCAGATCTGTTGCGTTAACGCGATAACTCAAAAACCGGTTCACGGATCATTTTCAAATTTCATAACCACATAGACCATCGTGGGAGGAAGAACCGGATTGATTTTGGGAAAGGTCGGTTTTATATTTCCCACACTAGGGGGAGCTTTATCACAAACCTTTTCAGCCATAATTTCTCCAGAATTGTACCGATTTAGACCAGACTTGGTGCATGAGTCATATTTTACTCACTAGGGGGTTGTTTTTTGTTTGTTTTTTTACAAAGAACCATGTTTTCCAGACATAGTGCGAGAAAGATTATGATTCATTTGGGGAAAGGTTGGTTTTATATTTCTGGCACTAGGGGGAACTGTACCTGCAAAGGTTTTTAGGCCATAATTTATCAACCATTGATCCAATTTAGTCCAAATTTGGTTTATTTGAATCGACTCGGGGAGCTCTATCTTGTATAACTCATCGTTTAACAATATTTTAATCTAATTGTTCATATGTTACACATTTGGGGAGCTTTTTTTAAAATTAAAAATACTGTTAAAATAGCTTCACATTTAATTTCAGGAGTTCAATCAGGGGGGGGGGTTCTTTTTCAATGAAGGGGATTGGGGATTTTTTTGGGTGTATAACTTTGTTGTCGGGGACAACAGCATAGTCTAGCTATGCTACTAGTTATACACTAACATTTAAAAGTCCAGATGCACATCCAGACCCTTCTTATTATGTATGTTCACAAAATGATCTCTTCTTGTTTTCTCTCTGTCTGCACAAGGGCTGGGAATGCTATATTCACAGCTTTAGAACAAAGCCAAGAGGCCATAGAGATCACTTCTGAAGATCAAGTCATTCAGGTGGGTTCTAATCAGCTCAAATGTAATAGTTGCTTTATTGTGATCTCCCTCGCTGTCCTCCGCCTTTTGCTTTTTCTGCCTTTCGTCTGTGTTGGTGCCTCATCGTGTCTTGTGATTCCGGATCTCAGTTGTGGTCCCTGTTGCTCTGAATGACCCTTTGTTGGAACCACAACGCTGTAGCCTGTGTTGTCACATTATGTTTTGACCAAAATGTATGCTTTTTCAGCTGTATGAAATCAGAAATCAGTGTGTCCTCTCCACTGTAAACCTCATATGTTCGTTCTGAGGTTATCATCCCGACTGTGTCTGAGCTCATTGTGGATAACACCCATGACAGTTCATCATATCCCATTAAGGCTGAATACTGTCCTTACTTTTCCTCTACAGTACGTGAACCCTGCATATGAGTCTATTATGGGCTACCAGCAAGGTGAACTAATAGGGAAGGAAATAAAAGAAGTGCCTAAAAGTGAGAAGAATAAGCCTGATCTCCTTGAAACAATAAATTCCTGCATACGGAAAGGAAAGGTAATATGCATTCATTTGTTCAGTGTATAATCTGCACTACATCCTCGAGGCCCAAAACTGTTTGCAGAGTGGTTTACTCAACTAGGAACAGGAAATAATTTATCATCGTCTTGCATTTGTTGGTCTTGTATGTCAACACTTCTGACATATTATACAGTGCAGAGTTACTGGCCTTCAAAATGAATAAAATGGGCTTCAAAAAACCTTTTTATTGTCTATACACATGATCTTTAATTCAAAATGATTCATAAAAATCTAACCTTTAACTCAAGCAACATAATCTGAATAAAAAGAAAGAAAACATTCTCTAAGACATGTGTGCCACAATTATTAGCACCCTAAGAAATCATGTAATCAAAAGGTAGCTGAGGGATATTTCCAGTCTTATTTTATACAGTATTTTTACATTCACCTGTTTGAGGAAGAACTCTGAAGGGATGAACAATGACTTCCTGTTTTACTGGGGTACAAATATGAGGTGACACAGGCCTGACGATCTTCACACAGAGGAAAGACCAGAGAACACAGCAATGATGAGCAAAGAAAAGTTGTAGAGCTGCACAAATCTGGCAATGGATACAAGAACAACTCTCGGCAGTTCAGAATGTCGGTTTCCATTGTGAAGTCAATAATTGAGAAGTAGTAAAAAACTGAATATATTAGTAATTAACCTGGAAATTCCCCCTAACCATCATCGGATGGCGCCGACACCAGCAAAAGCCGTTTGGGAATAAGAAGAAAAGAGCCTCTGCCGTCATCCACCCACAAAGTAGAGCACCTACAGATTACCAAACACAACTGTCTTTCTGTCTTTCAATGGAACAAGGTCAGAAAGACAAAAGTAGAGCTTTTTGGCTAAAAACATCAAAGATGGGTTTGGCGCAGCAACAACAAAAGCCATTGAGAAAATCACCCACTATGAAGTCTGGTGTTGGATCTTTGATGGTGTGGGGCTGTTTTCCTGTGGGGAAAACATTTTGTGAAAAGACATGGTTCCATGGACTCCATGAAACACCAGCAGATACTGGATGAAAACCTGAAAGCCTCTGTCAGGAAACTTAAAGTGGGCCGTGGTTGGACCTTCCAGCAGGACAATGATCGGAAGCTCACCTCAACATCAACCCAACAATTTTCAGGGAACAAAAAATAAAGGTTCTGCCATTGCCATCCGAGTCATTTGACATAAACCCCACAGAACATCTGTGGGATGTGCTGCAGAGGAGAGTCCACAAGCGTGGACCTCAGAACCTGAAGGAGCTGGAGAGTTTCTGTAGGGAGGAATGGTCTCAGATCTTCTCCATGTGTCCTCAAACATCATCACACACTATAGAAGGAGACTCAGGGCGGATATTGTGGCAAAAGGGGGCTGCAGAAAAATATTAAATGTAGGCTCCCTATAATTGTGGCACACATGTTTTAGAGAAAAAAAATTGTTTTAAGTGAAAGACTGTAATCGTTTTGTTTTTGTTTTTCAAAAATGTTACTTCAGTTGGTGGTTAGATTTTTTTTTAGAGTTTTTCTGAACATGTTTTGCGTCCCATTTTACTCACTTCTTAAAGGGGGCCAACAGTATGCGTATACGCTTGTTATTATTGACAATAGCTTCCCAATGAGATTATCTCACAAGTGCCATAGATTATCTGCTCAAAGCTTTGTGTCGGTGCATGCATGCATGCGTGACCGTACACCCATGTGTGCTGAAGGTCTGCATCGATAGCCAACAGGCCGTGCACACACACGTTTCGTTTCATGTGCATAAGAACAGCGGTTGATGGCCGCCCTGTAATCTTACTACAAAGAAAGCGAAGGTCAGTCCCTGACAGGCTAACAGCTGGAAAGGCCTTTGTAGGCCGCTACAGTAGTCTGTAGGTGGCGGGACATGAAACAAGAGCACCAGATTCCATGGGCGCTCCCCAATCCCATTAAAGCAACTCACTGTCCTCTGAAAATAGTCACAACTGATCCGTGCACCACAACAAACATCACCACGCCACCCCCAGCCCACACCCACTATTCTGACATTTTAAAAATCCCCTGTTTTTTCCCCTTTTTTTTTTTTTACAATAAATTGTTCCTTGATATGCTCTTGTTGTTTCTTGATTGTCACATTCCAGGAATGGCAAGGAATTTATTATGCCAAAAAGAAGAATGGTGACAGCGTTCAGCAAAATGTGAAAATCACACCTGTAATTGGACAGGGAGGGTGAGTGACACTATGCCGGGGTTATTTTCATTTATGACGGTTGTCTAATTGTAACCGATAAATGTCATGTATTGGATAATATATTTTTTTTTAAATATGGTGCTACCCCTTTTAATGTCCTCATTTTTCCTTGTGTACTCATTGGCTTGTTTTCCTTTTCAGAAAAATCAGACACTATGTGTCTATCAACTGGCCTTTAAATGATAATAATAAGGTAAGGTGTGTTTACAGGTTTGCTGATTATCAGTGAGTGATGGAAGCTTCCCGGCCTTCATGTGGTAACGGTCTCCTCTGTCCCCTTAGAATGATAAAACCAGTGAACGTGTGCAGGCCGAGTCTCAGACAGGTAAGATCCGTCCTGAAACTGTCTCAGCCTACTGTAAGCGCAAGACTGGGGGATTTCAGATTTCAGAGTCTTGCGGATTTTGAGAAAGTTCAGGGTTCTCTCTGCCGAGCGACTGTCAGCACTACCGCTGGAAGTTCTTCCTACGTCACCAGTGAGCTATCACAAGATCTGAGGGCCGGCATTGTGTGTGTCATTAGGGAGCACGGCGTTCAGTTCCAGCGTCGGACACTGTTGATATTCAGTCCTAATTTAACTGATTATTTGGAAACGCAAAACATATTTGTCTAACATTACTGATAATACGTTAAAGATAGACACGCTCAGGAATCTGAACTTTGGAAAGACGTGTATTGCACCATGCCAGGAAGCCTTTGTTGTCTCTAATAGTCGCCCAAATTTTAAACAGGTGAACGACGGCTTCCAGTCCTGCTTTATCTAGCTGTCAAGTATCTCAGGAGAAATGAATTCTTGCTTTTGTTGTACTTGAATATGTTATCCAAGCTTTTCTTCTCCCTGAAGTGCGAAAGTTGTTCCTTGCTGTCCACTGGTATCAACTGTGAAGCCTGCAAATAACTTCAAAATGCTGTAACTGCTCTCCTAACAGAAAAACAGAACAGGGATCATGCCTCTCTGGAATTAGCATTCACTCAGCTGCTCACTAGAAAGGAATGATTCAATACAGAAATCGCAGTCGTCACAAAATAGAATCAATATTCCATCATGAGCAGTTCGACTTTCTACAAATGATATTGATTGTCGTTTCCATCGAACAACATCTTCAAAGTGAGCATATCTCATAACGGCAGATTCAAGCTTCACTTTACACATAAAGTAACCATGACAACTATTTGTGCCTTATAATATTTATATATATATTTATAATACGTTTAGATTATCCTGCAAATCTTTTAATTTTGTAAGGATGGTGTTAAAGTGACTGAAGCTTTGGTCGTTTTCTCTATCGCTACGTTTTTTGTAGATTCTCTTTCATCCATGTTCCTGTTAATCCTTGAAAGTTGAATCTGAAGCAATTGGACCTCTTGTTTGAACTGGATTCATTTTTAAGGACTTCTCTGTCACATAGTTCAAAAACAATACCCTCTACTCTACTGATGCATCTGCTGTCCAGTGTTTTGGAGGATCTCTGCGGGATATGTAAAATCCTGATGACTCTTGTTTCTGAAGTTTTTGTTTTTGTTTATACAGCACATTATAATCGCTCTATTATAGCCAAAGTGTTTAATCAGCCTATTTCTTTTTAGCATGCTTTGTATTTTATTAAATTGAAAATGCCTTTTGGGTTTTTTTCTTTCCTCAATCACCAAATTTTCTTTTACCCTACTTTGGTTTTTCCTTCTTTTATATCAATAAAACTCAGATTTCAGCAAGATCCCCTACGACAAAAATCATTTAATCACACAATTGAATGTTTTTGGCACATGCATGAGTTAAAGTCTAGATTGAAGCAGACATTTTAAATAGAAAGATGGGAAAGTCAACAAAATTACATTTATGCTCATTTTAAAACGCATGAGGAAAAATCCATTAGGGGACAAATTAAAGATGAGTGGAGCCTTCTTACGAATGTTGTCTGCGTATCAGAGTTCCGATGTAAAAGTAAGTATAGAGAAAGCCAGAAGGAGTTGCGATGTGCCTCTGTGGATTTAGAAAAAGCAGCCAAGTGCAGTTGGGACTGCATCAAGGATTGGCTCTGAGCCCCGTTTTGCTTGCTATGGTGATGGACAAGCTGACGAATGAGGACAAGCAGGGGTCTCCAAGCAAAACTATTTTCATGGATGACATTGTGATCTGTAGTGACAACAGGGAACGGGTGGAAGAAAACTTGGAGAGGTGGAGGTTTACGCTTGAGAGAAGAGGAATGAAGTTTAGTCACAGAAAGACAGAATACATGTGTGTGAATGAAAGGGAGGCAAGTTGGAACGGTGAGGATTCAAGGAGTAGAGGTGGAGAAGGTGCAGGAGTTTAAATACTTGGGGTCAGCAGGGAGTGTGGAAAATAGTTGAAATAGCGAGTAAAGGCAGGGTGGAGTGGGTGGAAAAGAGTGTCAGGAGTTATCTGTGACAGACGAGTAGCAGCAGGAGTGAAGGGAAAGTTTTTCAAGATTGTAGTGAGAGCAGCTCTGCCGGATGGTTTAGAGACGGCGGCTCTCACCAGGAGACGGGAGGTGGAGCTGAAAAGGTTCAGATGTTCTTTGGGAGAGACGAGGATGGACAGGATTAGATAGGTGCCCATCAGAGGGACAGCCAATGTTAGATGTCTTAGAGACAAAGTGAGAGAGGTCCAGATTGAGAAGGTTTGGGAACATGAAGAAGAGGGATATTGGATCTGTTGGTAGGAGGATGCAGGAGATGGAGCTGCCAGGCAGGAGAAAAAGGGGAAGACCAATGAGGTTTGTGGCTGTGATGTGAGAGGACATACAGTAGGTTAGTGTGACAGAAAAAGATAGAGAGGACAGGGCAAGATGGAAACAGATGATCCGCCGTGGCAACCCCTATAGGGAGCAGCTGAAAGAAGAAGAATCAAAAATCCAATATCCCTTATTCCTCTGTGTGATGAACCGGCTAAAACTAATGGAAACAAATTAATGAGCCATAATGTTGCAGTCGATGACTGATGGGCGTCTTCATCGTGGCACACAGTAGTTTAGTTTGACCCTGTTCTACAATCATTATATTAATCAGCTGCAGTAAATTGTCCCAGCCAATACGCTATTCAGGCCTACATGAGAAACATTCATCAAGGCGCCTCCAGATTCCTTCGTCTTTGTTTAAAACGTATATCAATTTTATAAAACTTGTTTTTAAAGATGCACATAAGTACATCCTCAGTCGGAAATCAAGGGGCTTGAGGCTGACTGACATATGGGAGTCGTTGTACGAAGAGATAAAAGAATACATTGGTGGTTTTAATCTTTTTAATGGCACCGTATCAGCCTTCTGACTTAAATGCTTTGTACAGACGTCAAAATAGAATAAAAATAGTTTGAAATTACTTCAATTCTATTTATATATCTATATGTATAAAGATATATACTGTATATATCTATATCTATATATACAGTATATATATACAGTATATATACATTTATGGATTTCTCTTGTGAACCTGACTTCACCACTGGAGTACATGGAGGGGCTGCTTTGCAAATAGAATGTTTAATATTCTATAAAATTATTGAGTTTGACTTTATTGAGTCTTGAGCCTTTAATCCGAACCCAGTTTTGACGGATTGTTCAACCACTACTGCATCATTAAGTTGAGTAAGAGTGATTGAAAAAAGATTTGTCATCCATCTTGAACTTTGCGTGTGTGTGTGTGTGTGTGTGTGTGTTTGTGTGTGTGTGTGTGTGTTAATGTTCTGTGTTTTCTCCTCTCCAGACATCCAATCGAGTAAGCACAAAGACCGGAGGAAAGGCTCCCTGGATGTCAGATCCACAACGTCTCGAGGGAGCGACGGTGAGAGTGAAGGCAGAAACTCTGGGCGTTTCTTGTCAGCTCATATGAAACCTTCCCAGTCGTCTGCTTGCATCAAGCGTTGATTGAATAAACACATTCTTTTCTTTTTTTTATTCGTTATTTTTGCTCTTATGAGATATGACACGAGGATGAGTTTTTCTTTTTATCGTTTTTCCAGGGAGCTCACAAAGAAGGCACTCCTCCATGGCCCGAATCCACTCCATGACTATAGAAGCTCCCATCACCAAGGTGGGTCTGTCTCCTTCGCCATCGTCCCTCTGAACATTCGTCTTATGACTAACGGATGTTTCGCATCTCATGACTAATCCGTGAAGTTAATGAATCTGCCACCAATGCCATGAGCAATTCCTGTAAATACCATGTCAGGAGGAGACTGGCTGATAAAATCCCACATGTCATGGAGGAGACAGTGAAGCATGTTGGACCAGAATGACCTGCTGATTCAGTGGTTTATGTAGTGTGCCGCCTGGATAGCTGGAAATATGACACACTGCAGTTCCACTGCTGTATCATTTGACTATGTGGTCCCTGTAGGCATAGTCCTCTTTAGAATAAAGCCCCGATAGAACTGCTGGTACTGTGTCTGTGCAGACAAGAGCGAGCTGGAACATAGTGTTCTTACATACATGGCTGACCTCGCCATCCGGGCCTATTATTAGAATCTCGTCAAAATTAATCAAATTATGTGAAATTCAATTGTTTTAATCTTTGAGATAGGTTGGATCAGTCTGACTGCCACTTTATTTAACGGAAAAAGTTCAATATTTTGGGATATACTTTGATCTGTTGCTGAAGGTTTGATGAGAATATCAGCACTTCTGTGATACAGCTTGTAGTTGGGATATCCACCCACCAGGTTCTTCATCCGCCTCTCTTACTACGATGTTGTATTGTTTTCGTCTTTTATTAACATCCAGACAAAACATTGACGCTTAGAAACCACTTAGGGTTATGTGCCTATTTATTTGCTGGTAGCAGTAGTTTGCTATTGTCTCCGGTGATTGTTCAGATATCACACTGTGACAAACCACAATCTGCCATCCCCACATTTTCTGTTTTTGTCAATTAAATCATGTAAATTTTTGCATCACAAAATTCTTATTGATAATTGTTTGCTACTTTACTGAACCTGTTTATAAAATGACCCAGTGGCAGCAAGTAGTATATGCTAAAGAATAAGGTGTTGAATATGGAGGTCTGGGGGACACCCCAGGTTTAAAAGGACCACCAAGGAGAAGGCGTAGACCATGGCTATTGAGAAAGTCATATTCTATGAAGTGTTTTTAGGCTCATTAAAGCATGTCAAGACATATTAAACAGCATTTTGTAACTTGATAAAACCAAAAAAAGTCTCATGAGGCTCAAAAAGTTTTGTGAGAAACATGCTTTACCAAAAGGTTGAGCTAATCAAATTAAGATGGACTATTTTCCAAGAAATACAAAATTTCCTCATAGAATTAAAGTTGGATTTTTTTTCCCCCTTATGTTTAAAAACTTGCTTCACTAAGAAATTCTCCATTTTTATCAATTTTGTGTCTAAAATATTAAATTAATGAATGCCAAAAAATGATAAAATATGGAAAATAATAATTTGTCCATATTTTATTTATTTTTTTCCTGAGGTAATTAAAGGGTTAAAAGGGGGACATATTATGATCATTTAAGTTTCAGTTTCTTTAAATTGTCCCTTTTTCAATGTTTATATGCTTTAATATTCACTAAAACAACGTCATTTTTCTTATACTCTCATTTGCTGCTGTACTGTATTGATCCTCTGTCTGAAAAACTTAATTAGTTTAGCCCCGCCCCCTCTGACACCTCTTCTAAAAAAAATACTTACTAGTTTAGCCCCGCCCCCTCTGAGACCTCTTCCTAAAAAAAGAGTGTGATGAGCCGGTGCTGCTCATCACAAGTACAGCAATGCTGTAGAATGATCATTTCCTGTTCACACACAGCTAATTTATACCTTTAAGAGCATGTCCAAAAAGTTTTTTTTAGATCCAATAGCAGCAAATCACAAACGCCGCCAAATCTGAAGTCTGCAGGGCCCTCGTTCTGCGTTACAGACCATCAGTTAATGGCATCCGCTCTGTTTTCAAGCTAGACTTATTGTTTACAGTTTTGTCGGCCCAGACAGGAAAAGCTACCTTTGCAGAAGCATGCTCATGCATATCTAAATCAGCTACTGTACAAGATGAACAATAAAGCAGCATGAAACTTGGCAAAAGCTGCGGCTTCCACGTTTCTGACCCGTGTTGATAAAATACTCCATAGTGATAATCAGGCATCCCTGAACTTCTAAACTTTCCCCAAGCAGTCCAACAACAGTATCAACCGTTTTCCAGATGTCATAGCAACATTTCAATCTCCTTTCCACTTACGATAAAGTCAATCCACTGGATCTTGACGTCTTCAGACTGGAATAATTGAGGATGTGGAAAATACCCTGGAAAAAGGGGATTTCCATAAAGAAAGAAAAAAAGTTGTGTTTCTCGGAAATTGACCTTTTTTTGGGGGGGGGATAAAAGAAAAATAATCTTGCAAAGCATGTTTCGCATTAGAAAAATGATCTAATTTTAAGAAATATGTCTTAACTTTTTCTGAGTAAGGCTTTTAAATTGACATGGAGCTAGTTTGAACCAGTAACAAGGTACAGCGATGGTTTACATAATATCCCAGCAGAGGAAGAAGATTTGATTTTCCTTATTTTAAGCATCAGGAAATTCTATTTAAAAACATTTTGTCTCAATAAAAGCTTTTTTTTTCTTGATTATTAATCTTGTATGAAGGTATAGATGCTAAATATCAGCTCAATTAAGGAACTAAAACACTTACTTTAAGGGAGTCAGTCTTACATAAATTGCTTTTCCTTGCTTGGTCGTAAATTGATAAATAAAGAGTAAATTATTATTACATTAATTTATTATAAATATACATTATTATTATTAGAAAATGTGATTTTTTATGAGCGTTTTTAGAAATACTACAATGCAAAACTTTCCTACCCCATAGATTTTTCTGCTCATTTCAAGACAATTTGGCTTCTTTTTATTATGTTACTTTATTTTGTTTTATATTTTATATTTTTGTGTGTCTTTGCATAACAACATATTCAGGTTCTGGAGCTTTTGGAATCCATAAAATAATACTTTATAAAACCTTTTTTCTTAATTTTACCCGAATTTTTTTTTTTTTTTTAAATCAAAGCATTCTTTAGCTGTACCATTATAATGATTATTAACGCACTAATTTTGTCATTCAGGTAATCAACATCATAAATGCAGCGCAGGAAAGCAGCCCTATGCCCGTGGCAGAGGCCTTGGATCGGGTACTGGAGATCCTGAGGACCACTGAACTCTACTCCCCGCAGTTAGGCACCAAGGATGAAGACCCCCACACAAATGACCTTGTGGGGGGGCTGATGACGGTAAGCAATAGAGCCTTCATAGCAGGGCTGTTCTTGAAGAAGTCTGAAACACCCAAACCGCTTCCTTCCACTACAAATGAATGGCCTCCCATATGATAACGCACGTCAGAGCCATTGCCGAATTCCAGCGGGACGACACGCACACCGACATGAATGTGAGCAAAGCTTTCACAACAAAAGCCCCTGATCATGTGTGAAATCCAGCAAACACAAAGCTAGGAGAGATTTCTCATATTTCTGGGAGGACGAGAGAGATAGAGAGTGATTAAGAGAGAGCAATGGTGAAGTACTGAAGTCGAAAGAGTGCCAAGTTGGCAGTCTTGGCAGCCGCCCCAGAGGAAGTGTTAGATTGTCCTTTGTGCTCCTGTAGGCTGAAGAGGAAAGCCCACTCCACCCTCTCCTTCTCCACCCCTCCACCCCCACCCCCTCTTTGCACACATGCACAGTCACACTCGCACAGACCTCTTCCTCTCCACTCAATGGGACTGGAAACATCCTGTTCTTTGGATCAGATGGTTAGGCATGGCCTTACTCATACATGTACACTGAGAACATACAGAGGTGTCACACCTAGTCCTGCTCTGAGGTCACAAAGGCTGATGAGACCAGAAAGATGGAAGTTCGGCTTTAGATGATTATTTATTTTCAATCATATCGGTTTATGTTGGAGTCTGGTTGCGTATTTTCTCTCCCTACTTTGCTGTGGTGAGATGTCCCGGGTTTGAACTCCGGAGAACCCGTGAATATTATGAGAAGACGTGTGGTCTTTGTGGGGAGACAGTCTTAAAATACAGCAACGGAGTCACTGTGAGACAATGCTCGGGGCAAAGATGAGACCGACCCCTCTTCCTTTTTTACTTGCGAAGTAAACTTTTGACTCTGACACACACGTGGACTCGCTAACGCCCCGAACTCCAGAACAATATGTTGCAGCAGACTGACTGGGTGATGTGGGCCCGTCAGTCACATGGCTGACAAATAGCAAAAATGTTTAATTTGAGTATTGGAAGACCTATTAAGGTGGAATTCTCCCTCAGACAAAAGCGAAGGACAATAACTGAACTTCCTGTAATAATTAATATGTAGATATGTAATAAATATGTAGAATTATTTGAAAATAGGCTTTCAGGCAATAGCAGCGGGTCAAAATTAAGTGTTCTGCTACTTAAATGTTTTTATTTCAAGTGTTCTAAATACTTCAGAGGACCTACAAGCTTTGAAATGCACCGACCCGCCAAAGGTAGCTTATAGGGTCACCTTTGTCTATTTGTCTTTAATGGCGGAATATTCTTTCCTCATCTCCTCAAGAACCACCAAACAGAACTCTGAAATTTTGCAAATTCTTTGCCTTTCTAAAGGCATCTGTCTCATAATTTAGTTCTTCAATTTCCTTCACTCTTTAAGGTACTGCTCATGTGTTTGGTTGAATTGAAAAATGCTAGCCAGTAGCAGCATGTTTATACTAAAGAGTAAGGGGCCAAGGGTGGAGCCCTGGGCAACAGCAGAAAGAGAAAAAGGCCACTGAGGAGGAGGCATTAACCTCGGCTATTGAGAAAGTCCAATATGATAAGTCAGATTTTAGTCTTGGCAAACACTAGCATGTGAGGACTTACGAAATGGAATTATGTAACTTCATACAAAAAGTCTGATAAAGGTCAAATAGTATTAAAATTGAAATCGAGTATTTTCCCATGAAATCTAAAATATTATCATTATATTTATAATGAATCTGGAAGTGTCTAAGATATTACATTAATGAATAACCCCCAAACTGAGAAATAAAATATGCAAAGAAATAATGCTTCCACATATTTTCCTTTCTTGGTGACGACCTTAAAGACTTAATTGTACATTTTTAGGCACATTTGAACATCCACCACATCCGCCCTCACCTCCACCTATGATAGAGGTGAGGGTCAAACACCATAAGCACAAACGGAGTATTTATTGAGGAGGGGGCATCAGTGTCCTTGGACACAATTTTTCCTCTCGACATATAAGAATCCCCTTTTAGACTTAAAAGATTCACTGTTATTTCAGAAACACATCTAAACATTTATTATATCCCCAAAGAGTCAGGGATATGGAGTCAGGGATGGGATTGTCATCGCCGCCTCGTCCGCCCTACAATACTCGGGTTTTCCAAAATTAGTTTTCGGGGTCATAATTTCTCAACTGTACTTTTGATTTGGTGCAAATTGGATGAATGTGAATTGAATCGAGGAGCTCTATCTTGTATATATTATATATTTACTCTAATGGTTCAATCTGTCAAAACTAGTGAACTTTATTTATCTTCATTGTTGAGTCACTATGGGACCTGATCTTAGAGCATGCCTTGATAGAAATATAGAAATAGTTAGGTTGAGTCAATAAAGACTGTTTTTAATGAGATTATTAAAAAAAAACATTACATTTATTCTGAGGAGTTCAATCAGGGCGATTGCTTGTACAATGCAGTGGACTGGGGGTTGGTTTTTTTTCAGTGAATTACCTTGTAGAACAAGCCGCTATTTAAACAAGATTCATGCAAAACATTCCATGAAAAATTTTTTTTTTGAACATAGAAATACTAAACACGAAGAACAATAAAAAAAAATGTTATCGTGTGAATTTACTTGCATTTCTTTTTTAATTTTGATATCAAGTTCATTATTGTTGGGTTTTAGACATTTTTTCTCTACAAGTAACCCATTTTAAAATATAATTGTGTGTTTCCAGGTTTTTTTTTAGGTTTTCCACTTTTAATTGTTACTTCCTGTCATTTAAGAAATCTACATTTAATGGAGTGGGTTGAGTCAATATCGTCTGTTTGAGATTATTAGTGAGTCCCATTTAATTTGAAGATTTCAAGCAGGGGGATTGCTTGAATCTCCTGCTTGTATAACGCAGGAGATCGGGGGCTTTTCTGGGGTTTACAGTTGCTTTTGGGGACGACAGCGTAGGTCTAGCATTTTAGATAAACTGTAAAGCAGGGTTACATGTTGGAGCAACTTTCACATCCCGGCGACCCTCGGGCCTGCAGGAAACTTTCTCAGTGAGCTTTCGGGGTTCTCTGTGTGCTCGGGGTTCTTCCAGGTGGTCTGGAGCTCCGCCCACAGTCTGAAGACAAGCCCACTGATAGGTGGCTCTAAATTCCACAAAATTTTGATGTGACTATGAAAGGCTGTTTGTCTGGGTGTGTCAGTCAGTCTTGTGATGAACTGACAACCTTCCCAGAGTGCATCCTGTCAGCTATAATCGACTCCAGCTTCTCCGCGACCCTCCTGATCCATCAGTAGGTAATGGAAGGGCCGCAATCATCTGCTTAAAAAAAACCCAAGAGTCTGCAGTCATGCAAGTAGCTCTGTGAGGCTGTTTCAAATTGTCAACTTCATGGTGGCTCTCGAGGGAAAGTCAGGGGATCGATGTTTTCACTCGGGTTCCTTTGTTGGAAACCACGAATGCCTTTAGAAAAATTCATAGCAAAACATCCCATAATTTCATCAGACTGATACTGCCTCCTAACCAGTGTCACTTAAAAAACAGTTTCACCAGACTTCTAGCTGTGGGAACCTCAGCAAATCCTTTTCACTGAGTGAAGAGACATCTGGTTGTAGATGTTTTTAAATGATTTAGACAAACACAGATGTTTAATTTCAAACTATGACGGCTCATATTTAATTCTATGATAATTGTTATTTACGTATTCTGTATGTTTTGCGTGCTGCTGCCAATCATGGCCAGATCGCTCTCTATAAAGAGATTTTTAATCTCAATGCGATTTTCCACACTCATATTCAGTCATGACATCATCATCATGACATCATCATCGGTTGTGGGTAGACCTGTTCACCTGTGGAATAACTCCAATAATCAGTGAAGTTTTCTGAGATAACATAGACATATATTTACTTATTATATACATGTAGTATTTACATATCTGGCATGTTTTCTGTCATGTGTAACCACTACAGGCTGGGAACAACAGACAAAACCCACAGTTCTGGAAAATGAATCCCTTGTCAACGTCACTCAGATTCTCACTCTTGCCCTTTTCTCCTGGTCCCAGCATATTAACTTCAAGGACAAAATGTTTACTTGCCACCTAATGTATCCCACCCTCTGACAGGAGCTGTTGTAACCCGAAGATCAATGTTATTCTGACTAACCCTAACCCTGTCAGTGGTTATAATGTTATGGCTATCTTTTAATCCCTTAGTTTCTGATCATGTGGATGAATAAGTATTACCCCATAAGTAAGCCCAACCAAGACATAAGCCAATGTTTAATAGGAATAACGGACTACAACATATGTACATCACATAAATAATCAAAGTGTCAATTCTGTCACAATTAGACTTAAAATAAAATGTATATTACATTAAACATTTGTTCAACTGCATGGTGGTGTAACGTCTCAGTCACATTTTATTTATATAGCGCCAATTGAGAACAACTGTTGTCTGCAGATGCTTTCCAAAAAGATCAGGTCTAGACCGAACGCTTTATTCATTATCCCACAAAGACCCAACAAATTCCTCCATGAGCTGCACTTGGCGAAAAAAACTGCTTTTTAACGAATAGTAACCTCGAGCACATCAGAGACTCAGGGTGGACGACCTGCTGCCGTGACCCGTTGGGTTTGACCTCGGCATGTTTGCCTCATCCTTCCGCTTTGTCTCTGGGCCAAGATATTGTACCACAGCACTGATGAAGGAACAAAAGGAAAAGGTGATGAGCAAAATCCATCTTCTTTTCTTCGTTTTGGTTAATTTTTCTGCTTTACCTTCTGAAATGCAGCAGCAAAGAATTCAGAACCATGTAAAATTCGGCAAATATCTTTGGTTTTGGGCTTTTTTTTTTGAGAATCATAAAATAAGATATAAAAAATCTAAGCGAGGCTCAAGGATTATCGTTTTTCATTATCGCCATCGATATCTTGGAAACAAACTAAAATGACCATTTTGTTACTGCTGGTGCTCAGAGGTGTTGGAAAACGTGTTTCTAACCCATATCTTAACCTGTAAGCCATATCACTATAACTACTGAAGTCGGAATTTGATTGTCTGTTGTCATTGGCACCTGTCAGTGAGATGTAGATGGTAGCAAGTAAACAATTCAACGTCTGTCTTCCAGTTTTTATTATGCAAAGTCTGAAGGTGGAATAAACCATTTCCAGACTCATAGTGGTAAATGTAAAAACGGCGGTGGCAGGCTAAGAAGGGATTTCCAGATATCCCTATCCCCAGCAACATTCTCCAGCTCATCCTGGGGGATCCTGAGGTGTTCCCAGACCAGATGAGATATATAGTCCTCCCAGCGAGTTCTAGGTCTACCTCGGGGTCTCTTCCCCAATTGGACTCAATTGGAATAGGGATGCGTCCTAGAGGTTGATCCTAATCAAACCTTTATTTAAATAACACCTTTAAAAACAGGGTTTCCAAAGTGCTTTGACAACAAGCACAGCAGACAAATACAATTAGAACATAGAACAGTGGACACAAAAGAAGACAAAAGTAAAAAGCATCAAGAAGAATTAGGGGAACCACTGCAAGATTAAAACATGATAAAATGTCCATAAAAGACTATAAAATGCCCAAGAGACGGAATATAGAAGAAAATTAAGAAAGAAAAATGTCACATGCTCTCATTCAGCTCTGAGAGAGGTTCTGGTCCGTCCACATCAGTACAAAGTCGTTATTACAGAAACTAGGGCGTCTGTGTCTTTGGACCCAAATATTATAATCTAATCTTTTTTTTCAAAATCTAATCTAATCTAATGTGTCGGCTCCGCGATGAACTGGCGACCTATCCAGGGTGTACCTCGCCTCTCCCCCAATGTCAGCTGGGATAAGCTCTAGATCCGTGACCCTGAAAAAGGAAAAGCGGTTAGGGACAATGAATAAGTGAATGAATCTAATCGAACACTGACCTGAACTCCTTATGTGACGTTCATAAAGGATGACTATATGAATAGTACGAACGCAGTCAGTCGGAAGCTCTGAAGTCACACTTTCTCTCTTTGTCACAGGACGGTTTACGCAGATTGTCTGGGAACGAATACATCTTCTCCACAAAACGTAAGTTTGTACATAGAGAGTACAGAAGTGGTGAGATAGAGTTAAACTCTAAAGTTAAACTTTTTTACCATCTCTGTTGTTATTTAAAGCTGAAATATGTGCAGTTACCAACAGAGTCTAGCCCTTATCTCTTTATTGAATGCCTCCTTTCTTGTCTTTTCCTTTGATGACAGAGCCCCACCACATCCCCAGCCAACTAATAACTCCTCTGACGCTAAATGATATCCCCCCTCGCATCGCCCAGACCATGGAGAACGAAGACTCGTGGGACTTTGACATCTTCAACTTGGAGGCCGAAACCATGAAACGGTGAGATACCGAGCGATCTCAGGTGGACTTTGTTTTAGGGATTGGGGTTGATGCTAAATCTCTTTTCTGCACCCTCCTGAAGACCTTTGACCTACTTGGGCCTGAAGATCTTCTCAAAGTTTGGGGTCTGCGAGTACCTAAACTGCCCTGAGGCCACCTTGCGCTCCTGGCTACAGGTGATTGAAGCAAACTACCACTCCAGTAACTCCTACCACAACTCCTCCCATGCAGCTGACGTCCTCCACGCAACAGCATATTTCCTCTGCAAAGAGAGGGTCAAGGTAAGTCGACATCACTGTATCTCCGGCGTCCGCCGCAGATCCTTCTTGTTAAGACAATAACCGAAAAATATTTTCTTGGATCATTTTTAAATTATATAGCCCCATAGGCCTTCTTGAAGGGAAGAACTGGAATGATTTTAGGAAAGGTCAGTTGCATATTCCCGCCACTAGAGGGAGCTTTATGTCCAAAATCACAGTTTTCTGGCCTTAATTTCTCAACGGTTTGTCAAATTTAGCCCAGATTTGGTGCTTATGAATCGACTCGAGGAGATCTAACATGTTTATATCAGATTATACTGTCAGAGTTCATATTTTACTAACTAGGGGGAGCATTTCTACAAGAAAAACATTATTTTTAACGCATTGCTTCCTAACCGTTGGCCCGATTCAGTCCGAAATTACCTCTTATGAAGCACCTCAAATAGATTTTTTTTTTAAAATGAGGCCTTAATTCTCTTCTATACATTAATAAAAAACATTAAATGTTTTATTTTATTTACATTTGTGCTTTTAAAGTGAGGACAAAGTGAAAAAAAAATGGAAATTAATGTTAGATTTCTGACTTTATTCTTAGAATCCAGACTTAAATTACCATTTAGTAATACAATAAGAAATATATATATGACCTTAATCCTCTTCCCTACATTTAAAACGGGAATACTTAATATAAAATATGGTTAACTGGACTTATAGTTGCCTTTTCTTATTAAATTTCTTGTAGTAAATGTCTTTTAGGACTCATGCATGACAAAATAAATCTCACATACCCCCCTGAGGTACTCCAAAATACCCCTAGGCTTCCTTTGTCACTATTTGAGAAGCATTGATGCATGTGATACCATTTCCTCTAATTCCCAATAAGTGAAAGTGACCACTTTGACTTAGATCATCAGCATGTGTTAGAAGCTGCCACCCTTTATCTCCAGCTGCTTTGGCTGTCGGCCCAGACACTAACAGTACCTAGAAGACGGGCTTCTTGTGGTTTTGCCCAGGTGGGTCAGTGGCTCAGTGACTGGTTTAGGGCCGGCCCTCGCTAAGCTGATTACCAAACTATTTCTGATTTGAGTGGAGTGATCTTGACTAAACCAGTCAACTGTGAAGTTACATCACTCAAGGTTAATTAGCACTTGAGGCGCTACAGACAGGTTAGCAGGTCTGTTATGATCTGTTTATTCTTATTTTTGCTTTCTTTACCTTTAGGTTTATACAGTTCTGTCTTGAATATAAGGAGAATCTGCCCAGCGGGGATTAAACTAGGACTTCGCTGTCATCCCCGACAGCAAGGGTACATCTACGCAAAGAACCCCTGCATTGTACTAGAAATCCCCCCTGATTAAAATCCTCCAATTAAATATCCGTTATGTTCGAAACACTGTTTTTCGTTTAAAGAAAGCTCACCCTAGTGAGTAAAATATGAACTATTTAAGTAAATTATGATATATGCAAGATAGATCTCCTCAAGTCAATTCATTTGCACCAAATTTGGAATCAAGCGGACCCAAGGTTTAGAAATTGTAGCCCGAAAACCTTTGTAGATAAAGCTCCCTCTAATTTAACACGGACCTGCGGCGGTGATGATTCCATAATATCCTCAACTACATATGATTAACTCAAAAATAGGATCCTTAAATGTATGAATAGTTCAATGCAGCAATGTCTGTTCTGTATTTTTGAGGTGAGTATTTATGACTTTGAAAATACAGCATGTGAATAGAAACATTTTTAGTTAAGGATCCTTAAATTATGCATCTTAAGTTAAAGTGAACATAAAATATTTTTAATTCTTTCAATAAATCTTAACCGCATGCGCATCCCAGCGGCTCTGATTCTGGAGTTTACTGTATTCAGCTGAGGCTCGTTCTGCCTCGGTTTCTGGCGTAGCTTCATCCACAACAAGAACTCCATGTTGGTAATGTCTCACACCGTTTACATGTCGTCTGCACCAACAGCAAAGCCTGGATCCTATTGACGAGGTCGCCGCCCTCATTGCTGCTACTGTGCATGACGTGGACCACCCAGGCCGCACAAACAGCTTCCTGTGCAATGCAGGAAGTGAGCTCGCCATCCTTTACAACGACACAGCTGTCCTAGAGAGCCACCATGCAGCGCTGGCCTTCCAGATCACTACCAGAGATGATAAGTGCAACATCTTCAAAAACATTGAAAGGTACAAAATGCTTCATTCAAGGATTAGATCCAATATATAATTATTGAATATCTTAATAATTTAGTTGCTAATTGCTCAACTGAGGATCTGAGGATGAAAAACAAACTAGAACATCTGAAAGTGAAGGTTTTTTTTTTTTCAATTAGTTGATTAACATAATGTGTAAATTATCATTTCAAATATATTCTTTTATTTTTTGATTTAGTTAACAATTAATTTACTGAAAAAGAAAAAAAATAACACGGAAAAACACGCGAGACGAACACTAGAGAATATAGAAATAAAATTATTGTAGTAAAATTGGAAATAAGTTAATAAAAATAGAAAACGAGGTGATAATTATAATAACTAGAAAACCACTTGAGCGCGAACCTCCGCCAAACGCTAAAACCTACCTCTGAACCTACTCTTAAACAAACAATGTTTTGTCATTTCCTGTTCCTCTCCAGGGTAAAACATTAAAGGAACAAGGCACAACAGTAACCAAGGTTAATTAATGTCCGAGTTACTGACAGCCTCTAAATCTACCAACAACTCCAACCCACTCCCAACTCCATCTCTAAAATACCCGTCTCCTGCACCTCCAACTTCAGCGTCTATGTTCAGCCCACTGAAACCCCTGCTCCACCTCCAATGGAACATCAAAGGACATCAAAGGAACTCTTGAAATTAAGCCCCCAGCTCCACTCACAAAGAAACATCAGGGGACTCAAATGATCAAAGGCAGCAATAGCCACATTCTGATGTCACTACTCCAAACAGCTTATTATTTGATTTGATTTGATTTAAAAAGGCTTCAAAACACGTAATGAAACCAAGATTTAATCACCACTAGGATATGCCACAGCTGACATGAAATCTATCCTGTAGCGTGTTCAATAGCAAACAAATAGACAAAAGCACAGGAGTGAAAACATAACCTCCTTGTTGGAGTAATAAAAGACATTAATACTCAAAAAAAATAACAATAATATTATTATTAAAAGCTGCGAACCATGTAACATCACTAAAATGTAATTATGTGTAGGACATGCCAAAACCTACCTCTGGGTAAAATTTCATGCAAATCCATCCATTGTGTTTTAATCTGTGCCTCAAACAAACAAACCCTTTGTGCGATAAAATTTGCAAATGTCGTAAATTATGTTTTGCCAGATTGAGGTATTCTTTATTGCAAACTGACATTTGATCCCATGTTGCTCCTCATGCTGTTGCTCATTCTCCAAAGTAAACTCAGGCGCTGGGAATGCCGTCTACATGGAACTTTGTTTGGCTGTCTGCTCGTGCGTTTCCAGAGTTCTACAGCCATACTAAATGAATTTTCTCTGTGTAACTTAGCTTAATTGAGTGCGTCTCACTCTTTGGTGTTGGGTTGTTCTCTGCGCACGTCCCCTGCTGCTGATTCTCAGAGGCCCGTTTCCCGGATTATTCTCTAAGCACGATATCGGAATGTGATACGTCCGTCTGTCCGTCACATTCAGCGACAGAACTGCTGAATGTTCTTTCATGAAAACACAACAGCAACCAAGGACTGAAGCATAGCAGTTTGTATTTGGGGACTTTTGGCAGAATTTAAGAATCTTTTTATGTTTCCATGAGTACAAATTGAATTTAGGCTCATTCTGTGAATGGGATTTCCCTCAGACGAGGGTTTCCGGGGCATGACTGTAAAAACTGTTCCAATGTTTTTGTGCGTTGCGTTCATGAACAGGAGGGGAGCCTTTTGACAATTCGGGGGGAATTCACTTTGGAATTGTAACTTTTTGTCAGATATGCAGTTAACCAGAATCTCTTTGAACCCCTTTAATGTACTACTCAACTGTTTGGTTGACTTTGGGTCACTTTGTCTTCTTGAACAATATGACTGAACCTGTTTATAATGGGACCATGTGTATGGGCCAAAGAGTAAGGGACCAAGGATGGAGCCCTGGTGCTACCACAGGTCAAACCATGGCTATTGAGATTGTCCTATTCGATAAGTAGTGGATTTCTTTTTTCTTTTTTGGTATATTAAAGCATATGAGGATTAACTGAACAGAATTCTATCACTTGGTACAACCAACAAAAGTCTAATAGGGATCAAACAGGTTTCTATAAACACGCTTTAACAAAAGGGTTTGAGTGAACCCAAATAAAACTGACTTTCCGTTGGTTTAAAAGCATGTTTGACTAAATTATTTGTCAGTTTATGGTAAATTGAGAGTTCCTCCAGCTTTAATCATGATGAGGACATTAAAGGGTTTTTGACAGGGATGATATGATTCAAACTGTTTCAAAGCTCAAATTTACACCAACTTCAGAACACTACGTGTTTAGGTCCCCGGCAGTACACACAGACACACTTTATTCATATAATATATTATATATATATATATTTATATATATATACACTCGGTGTAAAGTAGGTTGAATCAACGGTTCTACATTCAAAGGAATAGATAGTTTCTTGGCTCTATAGTGACACGTTCTGATTGTCTTCTATTAATACATTTTGCACAAAGAACCCATTTTATGCGAGTATTTTTACTTACTTTGCTTTATTAGATACGAGTCCTATAATGAATATGCAGGCTATGTGTTTAAGATCAATGCGTGTAATAGAGAAAATCCATACTTCTAATATTGAAACACAAAAAAACACTGATGCAGACGTCAACTGAAGCGATAAGATAAGTCTGCTGTCGAGAGCAGTACAGTGTGTGTGTGTGTGTGTGTGTGTGTGTTGTTGACAGTGGTAGGATAGTAATGTGATTTGAGTCCCATAGCAGAATGGCTCACATGCACCGACTGGTCCCCTCGGAGGGGGACACTGAACAAAGCATCCATTCATGGTCGCTGTCACTGCAGTCAGATGGGAGACACTGTTAACTCAGGTTTCCATGCCGTTATCTAACCCACTCTGTTTCTTCTTTTCCATGCCCCGCTCTCTCTCTCTCTCTCTCTCTTTCTCTCTCCTTCTCTCTCTCTCTCTCTCTCTCTCAAGGAATGAATATCGATCACTACGACAGGCTGTTATTGACATGGTGCTCGCAACTGAGATGACCAAACATTTCGAACATGTCAACAAATTTGTCAATAGCATCAACAAGCCGCTGGCTGCTCTGGAGGAGAACGGGGTGAGATTCAAAAATGAAACCACGCTGGAATGCTTTTAAAATGTTCATATTCCACTCCTGTGTGGAAACGGTGCCTAGCATTTTTTTTCCCCCCACAACTTTATTGAAAAAAGGTCACTGAAAACAGAACATTGACAAGACAAATGTAAAACATATGAAAGGCGTCGTAAGACTCACATCTTCTGCATTATGTAGTTTGGCAAAAGCAGGAATTACGCATCACTAAAGCTTAAATCACAAAGTAAATTAATAATTAAAGTAAATAATAAAACTAAATATGATCACGGCAAACTAACCAAGAACAATTTTGTGTACATATTTATTTATATATATTTATTATTTATTTATATGTTTTAATGTTGTTGTTTTTTTATTATTTAATTAATATTTATTTATATATATATATATATATATATATATATATATATATATAGGATAAATATTAGGAATTTTTTTTGTGGTGTATTCCTTCCTTAAATAACGCGTTTGTAAGGGATTACATTACACAAATACTCTTTTTTTCAAACAGATAAGTGTTGTGTGTGTGAGCAGGAGGGACACACAGGAGCATTCACACACTAGATAAACATCTCCTCTATCAACCCATTCTGTCACACACAGCCGAAGAATCACACTCAGTCCACCAGTATGGAGGCAACAATGGTGTCAGAGCTTCAGCGCAGATGATGCCGGTGCGGGGAACTTGTGGCCTGTTGTTATCCTGCCACAGATATCTTTGTGTGAGGGAGAATTTTACAACTTGGTACCATTTTTCTCATCCATGTGTGGAATTCTCAACAGAGCCCATTTGAAAAGTTGTCCTTCCTTTTAAAGGCAGGAACGATGCAAATGAATGACTTTATCCTCACTTTTTGCACATGTGAATCTATTTTTATTAAGTTAGTTTTGAGACCTCACTCATCTTGACTCTGCAAAAAGAGCTTTTAACATGGCTGTCAAAATGAAACGGGCAAACATAGGGGGGCTGCCGTCTTTTACATCTCGGTGTTGCCGGGGGTCATAATGAACATGCACTGAATGCTGCTTCTCTGTAAAGACAACTAAAACCGTTCTCAGCTCTCAGGGCCATGATTTATCTTTCCATTCATTTTTTTCTTTTCATCATTATTTTTCTACATAAATGCTGATGAGCCATAATATTAAAACCACCTGCCTAATAATTCTGTTTGTCCCCTTTTTGCCACCAAAACAGCTTTGCGACAGACTGTGTGTTGGGCTATAACTATGCATATATACACCTATATTATACCTGTTGGTCCATACATTTTCACATTATCAAGTTTGATTCCAGTTTGATATCCCAGTGTGAGTGGTGAAATAAGATATAAACGTGGTCCATATTTTTTTTCTCCTATTCAAGGTGAATGTAATATTTTCTAGTTTATAGATGACACATATACAAAAAAAAATTTCTTATCTTGTTGGCATTCGATGGTTGCATACTAAGAGTTGCAGTTGCAGTCAGTGGATCTGGCTTGACCGAAATATTGTAAGCCCTGCTCAGAGATTTAAAGACTAAAGACTAACAGTTTAAAAGAAGTTCTGATCCAGTCATCTAGCCATCGAAATTTGCCTTGCCAAAGTCACTCAGCCTTATGTGCTTCCAACACATCAACTTTAAAGACAAAGTGAGCATTTGCTGCCTAATATATCCCACCCTCTTACAGGGGCTATTTAATACAGTTTCTTCTGACGTGACCTGTCAGTAGTTATAACCTTATGGCGGATTTATGAGTATTTATAAACTCCAATAAGTAGACCGTCAGTAACTTTTGATCTGCTTCTGTTCATGTTAGGGAAACGGTGATGAGGAATCTGCCAAAAGCATTCTGACGTCCCCTGAAAATCGCATCCTAGTGAAGCGGATGCTGATCAAGTGTGCAGACATCTCCAATCCATGCAGGCCTCAAGAACTCTGTATAGAATGGGCCGGACGCATCTCAGAGGAGTATTTTGCACAGGTAGGTAGAAGAAACAACATGATGGAGATGATTTGTGATGGAATCCAAGTAGCAGCATAATGAACTGAAGTGGGTTTCTTTGTGTATATATATAATATGACTGTATTATTGTGTATGATGGTCACTTGAGTTGTTTCATCTGCTACAGACGGACGAAGAGAAGAGACAAGGTCTACCGGTGGTTATGCCTGTGTTTGACAGAAACACCTGTAGCATCCCAAAGTCCCAGATTTCCTTCATAGACTACTTCATTACAGACATGTTTGATGCCTGGGATGGTAAGACGGCACAGCGAGATGCAAGAACAACATATGCATACACTGAGTAGGCAGTTATAAATGACTCATGGAATGTCAATTACATCAAAATGCATTATTCTCTAAAAAGAATATTCTTTTCTCACATTTGTTGGGGATATTATGGACTCATTGTTGTTTCCTGATAACGTGATAACTCAAAAGCTATTTCATAAATAATGTTCTTATTTGATACCCATGTCGACTCTAGTGTGTAGAAGAACTGGGTTGATTTTGGGAGAAGTCGGTTGAATATTTCCCACATTAGAGGAAGTTGTATCTCAAAAAGGTTTCAGGCAATCTTTTCTCAACTGTTGGTTTGATTCAGACCAAATTTGTTGCAAATCAATCAACTCGAGGAGATCTGTCTGCTACGTATCCTATTTTACTCTAGTAGTTCATATTTTGGTCATTAGAGGGAGTTCTCTGCTAAAAACACTGGTTTCGACCATAACTTCCCTAACTATTAGTCTGGTTTGGACCAAATTTGTTGCGTGTGAATCGACTCGATCAGATCTATCTTGTCATATTTTACTTTAATAGTTCATATTTAAGTCACTAAAATTTTCCCTTTTCTGCTTAAAACACGGTTTTCAGACATAACTTCATATTTCATTTGAGGAATTCAGAGAATTGCTTGTACAACGCAGGGGATTGGGGGCTTCTCTTTGATATTCCCTTGCTTTGGGGATGACAGCGTAGGCTTAGCCATTACATCAAAACTTCTTTCAAATGAAACATCTCTGTCTCCCTCTTAAGTATCTTTCCTGTATTTCCAACTTTATTAAAAAACAAACAAACAAACAAACAACCATAGCATTACCATACCATATATACTTCTTCAGCACACCTTAACAGTTGAATATCCAGGAATTCAAAATCCAGAGACCCCCACTGAAACAAACGGACCACATTTTCAGACTTTGATCATAGAGTTTGGGTCGGAAAAATGTCCCATATTATTACTGATTTATAAAATCCAACTATTACTCAATACAAAATGATCAATCTAAAAGTTACCTTCAACCTCTTTCCAGCTTTTGCGGACCTCCCGAATCTTATGCAGCACTTGGACAACAACTTCAAGTACTGGAAAGGCCTGGATGACAGGAAGCTGCACAGCCTCCGACCGCCATCGGAGTAGTTGCTGCTGCGGCCACCAGCCCTGGGATTCTGCGGATTCGGGGCAGCCCAACTCTGTTGTGCGGGGGCGTCTCCACCCCCCGCCAGCCAAAGGGGCTCCTCGCCTTCACTCTCCTGCTTCTGTAGCACGCCAAGCGTCCACATGTCCGTCCATACAGAAAACCACAGAAGGACTTCCTGGCGGGTCATTGCCGCAGCGCCATTGCTGGCTTTACAACTCTGTCAGGCGACAACTGTGACAAACAGACACACTGCATCCTCATGAACTTCTCGTGCCTGTCCGGCACCAGCGGTGTAGCTGATCAAGTGACTTAACTGAGACAGGGTCCTCACAGGACTCCTGGCAAAGCATCCGTCCCCTAAATACCACCGTGTCTCTCCCGTCTGCCTGTGAAGTTGCTGTTTGCGTAAAAACTGATTGTTTACCGAATGAACAAGCAACACTGGAGGAGCTGGTGGAAGTTTGGTTTGGATATGTTGGAGTCCAATCACCGTTGTGCCGTACAATCACCTTTGACCTCCAGAAAGGCAGAACTGCTCCCTCTGCCTCTCGAGGCCACAGCAAGAAAGAACACTCCACCGCTTTTTCTTGGCAATACATTCATGTGTCCTCCAGAAACACATCCAAGTTGACATGTAGCTGTGATCACAGACGTGTGGGTGGGGACGCTTTCTTTTCGGGTTAGGAAGTGGATCTTTGTTCTAGGCCACTGCTGAGAGACAAAAACCTCAACATCATGATCATAGGTGACTAATTACAGATCACTTGGTATGTTCATTTTTCTTAGCTATTTCCATCTTTTTCTATTTTGAAATTCATCAATGAATTAGTAGATAAATTAGAGGGGAAAGGAAAATAATAAATTTCAAAAAGAGAGAGAGAGAGAGAGAGAGAGAGAGAGAGAAAAGCCAAAGCTGATGAAGACAAATGCTACTTTAACTCTCCAAACCTCACAATTATTATTCATATGAAGCATTACCATATTAAACATTTTTATTTTCTTATTAAAAACTACAGTACCAGTCTGAATGAACACTTTTGTATTGCACTGTAAAAAATATTAGAAAAATGTCTTCGTCTCAGTGATTTGTCCAGGAACGGGATGTTGCATTGTAGGATAAGCAATTATTGTTGATCAGAAGTGTGTGTGTGCATGTGTGTTTGTGGGTGTGTGTGTGTGTGGGTGTGTGTGACTGGGGTGTAGGTGAGGCTGCATGGGTGCATTCATTGTCGCAACAATCCCTGACTCTTGGTTTAATGCTGTAAATCGCTTGACATCTGACAACAGCAGATATATGTGAAAACATTTTGGACTTGAAAATTTTTTCTCCCAGAAATTTTTGTATCTGGTCTATCCTACTGAAAAGACTGCCTTATTTTATACAATATTTATACAGTACATCCCACCGTGCGACCGCAACGGACATCTGGAGTTTTTATTATGACATTGTCGGAAAAGGTTATGTTCAAGTAAATCTCAATATTTTTATAGACGATGACTTTACACTGGATTTGCAGCAAAGGAGAACAACCATTCTAGCTCTCTGAGTACCTGTGAATCGGACAGTCATGCAGCGCATGTATGCAGAAAACTAAATGGTTAAGAAGGATGTGGATTGCAGAGTTGTCTATCACTGTCTTGAAGCGGTCTCCCAGGGGCCGGCTTACATTGATATTTGATCTAACGTCATTCTATTTTGGCCACTTTGTCCAACATCCTTGTGCACAGACCCAGGGAGCAGCTCTTTGTTTGAGGCTGGTTTCAGATTAGGATACTAATATATGTTAAAGATTGTTGCTTAATAAGAATATTTCCTCTTTAAACAGTATATTAATGCCATAACAGCTGAGCAAATGACAGTAAATGAGATGTTTTGACCACGGTTATCTTTGTTTCTCTCTTATGACAGAATTGTACACTCAATCAGGGGATTTGTTTGTTCCTTTTGATTCACATCTCGGTCTGAAGGCACGGAAAAAAAATTAGAAACTATTCAATGAAAAATAAAATAATGTCAATTATATGTCTGCAGTCTATGTCCTGCAATGATTGAATGTCTGTCTTCCTACTTATGTCACACTTTATATACTTTGCCCATTTTCACTCATGATGCACTGAGCCTCTTTATATATCTGCTACCAAATTCTACCTTAAAGCTAGAATTTGGGGTTTTTTGGACACTTTTAATGACCAAAAAGGAGAAATTTGCAATTCAAGGTTTTGAGAATTTTAAATGGATGCCAAGACCGCATTTCGCTTTGGTGAGACCCTGGCTTGGAGATATAGTGTACTCACCTTACAGTGAAAAGAAAATAAAGTTGTCTTGAACCTAACAGATTCTCTACATCAGAGAGAAGAGAGACGGCACATTCCACAAATTTCCTCTTTCTCAAAAGCATATTTCCAGTTCTATTTTATAATTTATCAGCTTCCCCTGTTCAAGTAGGAACTCTTTAGTGATGAAAAATAACTTTCTGTTTTACTGTGGTATAAATCTGAGGTGACCCAGGCCTAATTCTCGACATTTGACGTCGTTCACAACGGGAAACACCAGAGAGAAAAAAAGCAATGAAGTGCGAAGAAAAGTTTCAGAGCTGCACAAATCTGGCAATGGATAAAAGAAAAACTCTCAACAGTTCCAAATGTCAGTTTCAACAGTAAGACCAGTAATTTAAAGTTTTTAAAGAGACTGGAAACGTTAAAAATCAGTCTGGAACAGGATATGTCTACAAACTGACCCCACTCACTGTGAGGAGGATGATTCGACTGGCAAAAGACTCTCCAAGGATTCCAGCTAGAGGTTTGCAGAGTTCAGACCTTTATTGTCCCTCAAGGAGAAATTTGATGTGCAGAAGTGGTAAAAACAGACAGAAATACTCCATACAATAGGACATGAGACGAAACCAACAGCCTGGCAGCAATGATAATATCAATAAAAGAAATAAAAAGTAATGATAATGGAAATAACAAAGTGCCACTGAGCAGCGCAGTCAAGGTTAGAGCAAATTAAATTTGGGGAGTCGGTACCTCCAACAAGATGGGAGAAGAACAAATTCCTCCAGGAGTGGTTGGTCGGAGCTGGCCAAGATAGAATGTGCTTCGTGCACAATTTGTCTGCTAAACATCGACCAGTGAAAGCTGCTGCGTGCCAATTATTTTACCGACGTTTTTTGTCGTGCACTAAAAGGTTTCCCTACCCAGAGATGAAACAAAAGGTTAAAATGGACTCAATAAAAGATTTGTAGAATAAAACCATCGGTGCTCTGTCCACGTTAAAAGAGTTCAATCTGCGCAGAAAGCAGAGCCTCTGCAGAGCTTTTTTTTTTCAGATTGCAGTGATGTAGTGGTCAGGAATGTGGTTCTTGTCGACCACTGCTCCCAGACACTTGTAGCAGCCGACCATCTCCACCACAGTGCTCTTGATTAGAGTTGGAGAGGATGTGTGGGTTCTTTTTTCTGATGTCGATGTCCATTTCTTTTGTTTTATGAACATTTAGCTGGAGGAAATGATTGTCTCACCACTTCACAAAGTCCTCCACAACCGGTCCATGATCCACCTCTCCATCGCTTGTGTATAAAATATACGGTAATGGGGACGGGGCAAACCCCTGGCTGGTTTGATGGAATATCCATTCCATCAAACCAGCATCAAGATTCCATAGTTTACTGACTAAAGCGTGTGGCTTGATTTTCTTAAAAGCTGAGGGAAAAAAATCTACAAATAAAGGCCATGCGTGATTTTATGTACCCTTGAGGTGCTTGTATAAATAATTATATAAAAATATAGTAGCATTTTCTACCTGTCTATTAGCCTTATATGCAAATTGCATCGGGACGAGCGGGCCCTGAACTATATCAGTCATGCGTTTGACCAGTCGTCCAAAAGCTTTCATTGTTAATGACATCAGAGGCCTAATGTTATTTAGCTCTTTGGGGGAAACGTCTACCTAACCGCCTCAGAAAGTCTCCCTAACCCCCATCAGATGGCAGCTACTCCAACTCAAGTTGTTCCTAAAAGGTAGCAAGAAAAAATCCTCTGCAAAGCATAGCACCTACAGTTTGACAAACACCACTGGGACTCTCAATAGCTGAACAAACAAAACTGTTTCATTCATGAAGTGCTGCCTGAACTGTAAAATTGCTCCACTATACAGCCTCCAAAAGAAGGTTGTGATGTAATAGCTCTTATGTAAATAGAATGAATTGAGCAGCCGGTTTACACACTGCACATTATCTGTGAGTGACGCTACAGTTTGTAATCTGCAGCACGTAACCAAACCACAATGTTGGGTAAAGGTACAGTCTGAACTGTGAGTCTGTGAAGAAAACTGAAGGTTTGACAGAAAGAGAAAAAACATGCTTGACTTTATCCATTGGTTTTCACTTTTAATTGAATGGGAGCCAATACTGATAGGTAAAGCAAAGAAGTGTAGGTATGTTTGAGAAATTCATAATAATGCATACAGGACGTATTCTACACTTTGACTTAAATCCTACAGGCAACATCCTTGCGGAAAAATATACCTTGTCTGATGCATTTAGTGTAATGAATTATAATAAAAACAGGCTAAAGAAGCTGGACTCTAGAGATGCAAGTTTTGATGGACACCTTCAAACAGCCTTTCTTCAAATTGAGAATTAATTTGTGCAGGAAAGCCCCTGCATTGGAGTGGCCTTCACGTATACCCTCTAAGGACAATATCTACGTCACATTGACCTTTCTGAACCTGAATGCTGGCGGAATGTATTTCTTGCATAATAGAGGCCCAGCTGCTCTCTTTTGCCCCAAGACCAACTAACACGAAAAACAAAGGGTGTTTAGATTTTTGTCCCCCGATAAATAATGATAAACCATTATAGATAATTGTGCATTTTCGACATTTTGAAATTCCTAAAAATGTTATCTTCTGTTGTGTTCTTGGAACCGTAACCTTGAGGGTAAACTTTCATAGTGACAAACTGTCCACAGCGTATCTCGCAAATCATTCATTCTAGCCTCATGGAAAACTACACGTATATTAATTACAACAATTGGTTGTGTCTTTGCCATTTAAAACTCCATTCAACTGTTAGTTTTTTTTCTTTGCATTGAAAAGCATTATGGAGCATTATTAAGCTTAAAAAAACTTACACTAACACATACAAACTGATCGGCCATAAAATTATAACCCACCTGCATAATAGTAATAATAATAATAATACATTTAATTTATAATGCACTTTGTCTCTTTTGTACCGCTAAAACAGCTCTGCTATGCACTGTGTGTTCTGACACATTGTATCAGAACACAAATTGTTCACTTGCTGCCTAATGTATCCCAGCTATCTGTTAACAAATTTTTTGTATGTTGTAGGAAAAGTAAGGGAAATGTCTCATTAAGATGACGCTCATGCTTAAACATCCATTTCAAAATATCCTCTGAAAACCCTGAGGCAATGAGTCAATTGGTAACTGCAGGTGGCATCTAATGTCCTACCTTTTTCAAATGCAATACCATATAATGTTTGTTAATTTTCTCTGGACATGTACAGGAAAGCAGCTGCAATGGAGTGGCCTTCACGCAAATGGCCGTCCCTTCTAACATTTTTTAACTGGACTGGATATCCGTTATAGATATCAGCAACTTAATTAATTCAAGATTTCCACTAGTTGTCACAATTCAATTACGACAATTCAAAATGACGTTTGTATCTGAAATGTTAACGTTTGACAACCCAGCTGAGCTAATAAATGGGTTTTTTTCTAGCTTTATTTAATTTTATTTCCAATAACCGACATGTAACCATTCATAACAAATTAATGAATAAAACAAAAGACATAAACAAGAAAATGTAGAAATAAACGCAATGAGCAATATTGTAGTTAAAATTCCATACTCGTATGGACAACGTCACACTGACCTTTCTTAACCTCTGTACGTCACGCGTTGCGACATGACGTCGAAAGTAATTGCCGGTAGCAGACAGAGAACAGACGGATGGCTACCGTCGTTTAGCGTCAACTCAAGTAGAATCCGTTTTAATTTTTTCTGCTGATTTAGTTGTGCAGTGATATGTCTTCGGGGATGACCGGACACACGCCGTAAGTTTTTGTTTATTTAAGTTTTTTTGAGATACATGTAGAGCCTGAAGGGTTTATCAAAACACCGCCTATGTGCACCGACCAGTAGGCTAACAAGCTAAGCTAACTCTAGCTGCGGTGCTTGTCAACCGGTTAGCTGAGTGAGAAATGACTTAAGCTTACATGCGATAGCAGATAGTGGGTATATTATTTTCGCATTTCAAACTCAACGTGAGCCACTTTGTTAGATTTAAATGTGGGTTATCAGTGCATTCGAGTGTAACATTGTCGTAAATAGAGGTTGAGTTATACGGCCGACCTAAAACTCTTAGCTGCTCAGTTAGCCTGCTTAGCCGCAGCCTGTCGTGGATACTGCCAGCTAGGTTTGACTGTAGTAAGATAAGCTTACTATAAACAACCCACAAATTACTACGTAGAGCCTGCTGGAGTCCCCCAGGATTATCTGTAGAGTGTTGCTGGGGAGAGGGACCTCGGGAATACCCTTCTTAGCCTGTTGTCACAGCGTCTCGACCCCAGATAAGCAGAAGATATTGAATGATCACGGTTGGGATTCTAAATTTTTTTGAATTAGAGGCGATACTTATGCCATTTTGTTCTGAAATATGTTTTTAACACTTTGGGTTCGATGTGAAAGTCGATTTAGCATTTGCCTTTTATGCAGTTTTATGTAGAATTTGTTTTAGGTATTAAAACTCCCCATTTAACGTTTCGATTTGTTTTTCAGGTGCCTCACCAGCCGTTGGGATCAACCAGCCCAACCTAAACAGAGTGTAGATATAAATCAGCAAAAGACAAGTGAAAATGCAGGCCAGTCTGTCCCTTTCTCAGTCTTCAGCCCTGCTGGCTCAAACAGCAAAGTGTCCCTGCCTCCACAAACAGGAGAAAAGTCAGCACCTCAGGGAGGAGTTGAGATGGCTGCGGCCGCGGCTGCTAAGATAAATGCAATGTTAATGGCCAAAGGAAAGTTGTTGACTCCTCCTCCATTACTTGCAAAGGTATTTATGATATGGAAAGTAATAAACTCTTATGTATCGCTTCTTTATGCAGCTGTTGAAGGGCTTAAGTTTATTGTCATTTTACCAACTGTCTTTTAGATGCCTCCAAATGTGCCTGTGCCGAACACTTCAGAAGATATGGTAGTCACTGAAGTTGACATAAATGATGTACCGCTAAGTTGCCGGGACCTTCTTACTAAAGGCAAGACACAAGAAGAAGTAAGTTGATTACAGTTTTACATATGATACACCAAACTACAGTCGACAATGGTAAGGGATAAAGTTAAAGAATCGTTTCTAAAACATTCTATCAAACCTCTCTTATGTCTTATTCAAATTTTTTCTTGCACTCTTCAGATACGACAATTTAGTGGAGCAGTTGTATCGACCAGAGGTCATTTTATGGCGGAAGCTGAAAAGGGAAAAGCAGGGTATGTGTTAAGAGTAAGACTGTCTATGATCAAAGGTTTTTTTTGGCCACCTGACCCCCATGTTGAAATCCTGTAAATACTCTGGTCTAATTGGATCCAATACTTGGATTTACTTAAATGTTCATTTCAAATGTAAATGGCACATAGAATAACAGCTGTTGTGCATGTGTTTCGTTTGATCTGGGACGTCCCAAAGTAAGATAAGGCAAGAGTTTGTCCGATGAAGCAATATTTATGAGTTCCCAACACTCCTGTAAGAATGGCAGCTATTCAGGTATTTGGCAGAGACAAACATTCTGTACTGACCCTGATAGTTCTCATTTGTTTTGTTTTAGACAAAGACCTTTGTATTTGCATGTCCAGGGAAAGAACCAAGAGCAGATCAACAGTAAGTAAAGCTTTATCTTCTCAATATGCAAAGGCTGGCACTGTCTTTATCTAATGTGTTACACAAATGTCATACGCAGGCCACGGTTAGTTCCTTTTTGCAGGTGCCTAGATAAAGATGATCTCCAAACACTTTTTTTTTTCTCAATCAAATCAGAGGCTGTGATCAGAATAAAGGAGATCCTGTCTGAAGACCTGTTGAGGGCTTCATTAGCATCAGGAGGACAACAGGTGCCTGTAATGCCTCCAATCACAATCTACCCTCAGCCCCCTCGCCCCGTCAATCCCTCACATGTGCCACGGATGCCCAACGCCAACTCAGTGCCAGGCCAGGTTCATCGGCCCGCAGCTCCTCATTCAGGGGTAAGCATGCATTATATCCACAGAGACAAATAAGTGGTAAACTGTGCTCAATCAAACTGTCACCAATCATTTATCATTGTACTTATTGATAATGCCCAGCTCCACCTCAATCCGCAAAAGTCTTAAATCACTGATAGGTGAAGTGTTTATTATTGATAATTGTTTCAATTTGACGTTCTGCATGAGGACTTGGGTCATAGCACTCATTTGGATATTTCTTTGACAAGTACTACCTACCTGAAATAAAAGCCATAAAACATCTGACAGGTGTTCTATCCACAAATGCAAATAAGTGGTAAACTGTGTATAACAGTTGCAAAGCTGATAAAGAATATGTCATTTATTTAAATGTATAACAACTAATATATTTATGCGCACGCAAAGTCAAAAGGGGATTTGATTTTATATAATTCATTACACAGCTTCGGTCTTTTGTTGTCAATATCTATTGTTGATAGCATTCGAGTTTTGACAAAATGGAGGTACAGAAAGTAAGGCAAACGAAAACCATGTTGCTCTCACTGATATCCACCTCCCAAATTATATGGAAGAGGGAGAACTCCTTGGTCTAGAAGGAAAGCCTTGGATGACTGCATCTGCTTACAAATCATTTCTACCAAGATTAAATATAACTATATATTCAAACTAAATGGGCTGGGCATTACCCTCAAATCACTTTTCCTTTTTTTCCCCCCATATCCTCAGAGTTTTGTGCACACAAAGATTTTTGTGGGCCTGGACCAGGCATTGCCTTCATTCAATGTGAAGGAAAAGGTTGAAGGTCCAGGAGGTTCGTACCTGAGTCATATCCAGACGGAGACGGGAGCACGAGTCTTTCTCAGGGGCAAAAGCTCCGGCTATATTGAACAAGCCTCGAAACGAGAGTCTTTCGAGCCTCTTTATGTCTACATCAGGTATGTTTATTTTTGAGTTCTCATCTTTGGCATCTAATCAAATTCCCCTGAGGTTTCTAATTCAACACTGTTTTCGGATATTTCTGGTATTCCAATAAAAAATTCTAGCTAAAGAAAGTAGAATCTTTCTTATAAAAGTCCGTTAACATACGGAGAGCCATCGGTCAGAGAATTTTAACTTCCATGCAACATGGGACTCTAATATTCGGATTTCTAAAAAACCACCACAAACTACAGTAGTTCTCAAATTATCTATTGTCCCATGTTTTAAAAGATTTTTTTTCAACTGATGGCAAATAGAAAAAATACCAAAACGGGATTAAATGAAATAACCAAAATTAAACAGAAAACCAATCTGGGTTTTAGTTCTGTCCCGTGTCTGTTGTCATATTTAACAATGGCCTCTTGTGTGTTACAGCCACCCAAATGCAACCGGATTAGAGGCGGCAAAGAAACTCACTGAGAGCCTGCTGGAGACTGTAAGTTTATTATGGCGTCACTACAAGTCAAGTCTATCTGAATCAACTGAGAGCTTGATTGGAGGTTAAAGAAGGTGGAACTATTGAGTCATATAGTCTTCACTGATACCAATCTCCTAAAGTGGAAGTGGTAGTGTGAAATGTCTGATCTCAAAGGATAGGTTTGGCGTGCTCTACACCTACCCACAATGCATAAAGCTGTTGAATATGGATCAGCACAGCCTTTGCAAGTTTGTATCTTGCTCATTACTTGGGTTTTGTTTTCACTTTTATCATTTTCCAGGTGAGAGCTGAACATTCCTGCATGGTGTCGACGTACACAGCCACAGGCTCAACACAATGTGAGTATTATTTTAAGCTATATCTCTCATTCTAACAACATTGACCCTGCTAGCAGAGCGCATTCTTCTTGTGGTAATTAGTCCTCTGTTGATTTTAAGACCAATATCAGTTCATGTGATATATATAGTATTAACTCCACATTCTATACTTTCATTTCAGCATACGCTGGACATGGATTTCAACCGAATAGCAATTACTCTGGCCAGGGATCCTGGTATAACTACTCAGCAAATGGGTACGCTGGTGGCTATTCAGCTTACCCAGGAGCCAGTGGTTATTGGAGTAATGCAAATGGTCTCCCAAGTCATTCTAACGGATCGACAAACCCTCAATCTTCTCAGGCAATGGTTCAGTATCCGGTGTGTCCTAGGAAACCGCATCCCTATCTCGCCCAGGTAAGGTAAAGGAAACTGGGCGTAGTTACCGTTGTCAGCATTCATGTATTATTTATTTCCTTTGAATTGATTTGACTCAAAGAATGCTTGACAGATGTGCTATAGTATTCGTGTGTCCACATTTTTCTTTCTGGGATGCGATACCAGAAAAGTGTATACTTTTCTTTAATAACTACAGCTAACTCTGTTTCAGATCTCACATTCATCACATGTCTATGTTCAGAGGTGTTGAGTTAATCATTTGTATAATAATTCTTACTCTGTGACACACGAAACCTTTCTGGATCATCGGTGTGATTGTGACGGTTTTTCTCTGCTTTAGGAGCCCGGCACCAGTGAGCCTGACGGATCTTTAAACAGTCCACCTGACTCCGGAAGTCCCAAACATAATTTCCAGCAGGATGCTAAGGAAGAACAGGTTAGCCTCAAAGTAATCACGCATTCACACCATATCAGGTCTAGTAGCAAAAAATCTCATCTGCCTTTGCGTTTGGAGTGTGTGTAGTTTGGTTCTGACAAACACGCCTGGGCGTTAAGTCAAAACACGCTTAACATTCAGAGAAATGCAACCTGACATGATGTCGCTATATCCAGTCAGGGGTGGTTGCTGTTTTTCCCAAGCAGCACACACTCCACATTCTTGGTTATTTTTACTATTCATAAAAATATATAGGGTTCGATTTGAAATCCCAGGTCTTTGCAAAAGATGCGCAAGATAATCCACAGACCCTGTTTTATGAGCAGTTTCATATTGGAAGTAATTCTTCCTAAATCTTCAGCCTGTAGGAAACATGCCTATTAATTTAAGGCTAGATGCAAAGTATAAGTCAGGAGCAAAGTATAAGTCTTTCATTTAAAAATGAAAGACGGATAAATGAAGATTTTCTTTTTAAATAGTGGCTGCTATAATGATACTATTTTTTATTCCAATATCTACAATATATCTTCACAGCTCTTCAGATCGTTTTCATATTTTTCATGAAACAAATCTTTTCAGGTTTAAATTAAAAATCATTTGAATTAAACAAAAAAGAAGAAAAGGAATTCTCTTAATTCTGTTACATTGCCGTTGTAAAGCCTCCAGAATGGCAAACAGATTTACCCACCATGCAGTCTGGTTGCTTGCCCATCTCTTAACCACTCACCACCCCGCTGAACCCTACTCTCCACCTACTACATAACTGCATAAGTACTAGGAGCTGGACCTCCGTTGCAATACTCACATCCTACCTCAAAACCTTCCTGTTTGAATTCTGAACAGGGACATTTACAATTTGCAATTCACATACCACCTTAGAAAATCCAAAGTGGTTTCTATGTTCGTGCGATAAATAAGAGGTTTGTTATTGTACATATCTCACTGCATCAACTGCTTGACAGGTTGTCTCTGCTAAGCTTTTATTGAAGTTATTGTTATTTTGGGATTTTTCAAAGAATCTTTTATGGAAGCGATTTAGAAAGTGAGATGCTGGCTATAAAGAAGTTTGATGAAGGTGAAACTACGTGATACATAGCAGGAAAGTATCAAATTGGGTTTTTCTTGGTCACTCTTCACACTCAAATACTTGAAGCAACAAATCTTAAATATTTATAAATAAGCAGCCCCTAATAATTTGAACGTTTTTCACACACTGCTTCTCAATTTCTTGGTGTGCTAAAATTAGTATCGTCTCTAATGATTTGTGTATTTCTGTCCAGCCTACCAGCAGTTCTCCAGACGCCACTGCTGCTCAGGAGACTGAACTCCCGGCCTCCAGTGTTGGAGGGGAGAAAATTATAGAAAGGTATGTTAATAAACCTGATTTCCACCTGTATTGAATTGCTCACGAATGTTTGTTTGATGTACATATTAACGGTTTATTTTCGTCAGCCTTCTGATGCCTCCGCCTCCACCTCCATTTGTGGTTCCTGCCCCAATTGCACGCAAAAGGCTAAGAGACGTGGGGAGGGACGAAACGGACATTGTGCCCATCGCCGCCGCCGCATCCATGGGTATGCATCTTTTGATTTCCTAAAATTCAAGGCGCCCGAGTACAGTCATTTCTTCTGTGGAGTTGCCTGTTGAATGAAATGGCGTCTCCCTCGATGGAGGAATGAGGAGTGGGACCTGTGTGAGTCGTTGCCCTGGTAGAAGCCTCTAACATTCTCTTCTTGTATATGTTTTTTTCTTGTCTTCCCTTGTTTTCTCTCTCAACATGTATCCACGGACCTGCCTGTTGTGGATGTGTGCTCTGCTGCCGTTTCATTTGATATCTTCCCTCTCCTGGCGCGGGATCAAACCAACTCAAAAACCTCCGCTAACCTGCTGCTCTTCAATGGGTTTCTTTTTTCTTATGTTCTCTCTCCTTGCCCCGACCCTCCACTTTGTCTCTCCATTTTCATTGTGTCCTCACAGGTGCCCAAGAGGAGGTTTGTGAGAAGAAGCCTAAAGTAGATGAGGAGGCGTCATCAGGGCTAGTGCCCTACGGAGGAGACTCCTCTGATGAAGAGGAGGAAAGGACACACAGCAGTAAGGCCGATAACTCATAACCCCCCACCACCCACTGCCAAGGATATCCATTGACCCAAATTATATATTAAGCAAATCAACACAATTCTTCAACCGCGCGAAAAGGAAAAATCCACCCGGGAATTATCATGCATTTTTATCTTTACCCACTTTCCTGCATAGAATCGACTTTCGAAGGAAAACGGTTTTGGACACTTTTTCCTTCCATCCAAGCAGACGTGTTCTTACATTCAATGCTGTACGGTATTTTTCCATACCAGTGTCTGGTACCACTTGTGTCCTGACATCCAGGGTCAGGACGGCCGATCAGAGTGGATGTCGGGACACACTCCGACATTAACCATAGTGGATTTGGTTGATTGTCTTTACATAGCAGCGATGCAAAGCACAGATGATTAGCATTCATGAATCTGAAGGGCAACGTTATTATCTTTGAATAATAACCAGATTCTGATGTTTGATGCTTTCCTGTTTTTATTTCCATTGTCCTGATGTATTTGCTTTGTGTGTTTGTTTAGTTGTTTTCTCCATGCTTGTCCCAGCATGCCTCTCTAAACGATCACACGACAGATGTGAACTTAAAGGTTTTATCCAAAGCTTTGATCAAATGGTTGAAGACAAAATAATTAATTCAGCAGCGTTTTTCTCCCTTGTTTTTCTTTTGTTTTTTTTGTCTTAAAGGGTGTCAGACAGCAAAAAATGTATCGAGCAACCTCTTTGGATTCAGAGACCTTTTTTTGTCATATTTAACAATCATTTTAGCAGTGGAGGAGTTCAGGGTGGATTTTTCCTTTTCTATGCTTTGAGTAAAACTATATAAAAAAACTATAAGTTCATTTTCTTAAAATGCAGTTTCATTTTTTTCAAATCATCCTTTGCATCAAAACAAACCCCGCATTTTTTAAAACTCCTGTTCTGCTGCAGTTGCTGATGGTATTGATACAAATTGTAAAATTCAGTGAAATTTTTTTCTTATCTTGGAAAATGGTGTATACCGGTTCCCATGGAATACTATAATAAAACGACTAAAAACCCATCACTGTCTATAGATGCGACATATTGTACACCGCTGAAGGCGGTCCGCATATTTGTCTTTAGCTTTGGTCATCAGGTAAGTATGGAAAAAACAAATTGAACTTCCTGTCAGTTGGGTTTTATTTCCTGATAACAAGAGATTGCTGTTGTCAGATGAACGTGTTCTCGGGAGCCTCTATTCCGTTGTGAATGGTGAGAGCTCCTGAATTATCGAGGCCAAAGCAAGGGAGCACATAATTTTGGAAATCACTGTGGAAGGTGTGTAGATGTTGTTCCAGACCCACGTTAAAGAAGGACAGAGTCCCCCTCTGGTAATCCAGTGCCACTCCTATCCGCACAGGGTTGACTGTAATCCTCAAATCAGGACTCCTGCCATCGTGCAGAAACTCATATTTATGCCTGAGAGGAAAAAAGAAGAGCAACTTATTGTTAAATGCAAAGCTTTCGCTCTCCTCCTGTTTGCCACACAGGTGCTGAATAATGAGTCAACAAATAGCTGTGGATTAAAAGAAAAATGACAAATGTGATAATTAATCTGAGTGGAGGCAGAAGCAGCGTGAAGATGCCCACAATGGAAACAACCTGCAGGGTTTGTGTGATACAAGGCTCAGATCTGTTTATGCCACAATTCAACTGTCCTGCGTTATGTTAAGAACCCAACCCCCAAATCTAGCATGTGTATCGTTACATCGACTTATTTATGCGACAGAGATAATCACATTTTTTATGTGTATGAAATAATCCTGTTAGCCAAGAAAAGTTTAGGCCCAGTTTTCATGAAATGCGGTAGTCTCAGAGTCGACAGTGTGCTGGAGTCCCTGTTAACGCAAATCTACATTTACAGCTTGTACCTTCTTTTTTTTTTCTCGTTAACACAAACTAAAACTGCATTGGTTTAGTTTTGTTGTAACTAACATGTACTGTTAAAACTCCAATATTTAGAAAACAATTTTTTTCCCTTCCCCCTGCTGCAGTTAAAACACACCAGTGACCTAAAAGCATTATCGAAACGCCGCATCAGTCAATATTTAAGGAGTTATATGGGGCATGAACAATGTGTGCTAATTTTGTTAACAGGAAAAACATTCATTGACAAAGAAATATAGCAAACAATCAGTTATCATTTGCTGTGCAAGGTCTTTTAATGTCCAGTAACAGAAATAATAAAGTAATATAAGCCTGTATTATATAATGAGCCTTATTTAACCATTCCTGTGATTTTGGAGGACTAGTCTTAAAGCCCCTCAGACCAGATTTGTGTTCTTCACAGCAAAAAGTTCTTTACCAAGATTATATTACACTTCTCCACAAACAGTTTTTCAAGGAGGATCTGTAGCTAACCAATTCCCCCCTTCTTAGGGATCGAGGGATTATGGATTCTGAAATTAGATTATTTTCTTTTTGGGGGGCCAATAAGTTGTTTCATTTGATATTTTTAATGTCAGATATAATTGATGCAAAATGTGAACAAATCTTCAGGAGGATTTAATTATGTCACATAAGTCATGTATGTGAAATCTTCCTGAAGATTTTTTTAAATAGACGTGGTCATGAACAGAAACTTAATAATGCAAAAAGAGAGAGAAAAAGAAAAGCTCTTGAAATAAAGTTATGGGCGATAACCTCATCGTGATTGGTGGAGTTTAAATTATTAAAACCACACGCACTTAATTGGCTTATATCCGTTCCAATGGACACAGATTCTGAAGGGATTTAAAAGTAGAGTTGAAAACAATTAGATGATTTATAGTGTTTTCCTGTTTTACAACCCTTACCTGGATGGAGTGAGGATGTGTCTCATACACCAGGACGTATTGTTTGCTCCCAGGTAAGAGTTCCTCTCCGTGTCCTCGTACGCAACGCCGATCCGAAACTCTGTCCCATCATCCACCTCAACTTCCCAATAATGTCTACCTCGCACTGGAATCAGGTCCCCCAGGACAGCAACACACCTGTGTGCGCGCACACACACACACACACTTTGGTTTCATAGGTCCTGTCATAAAGTGATCATCCACTGTAACACATTGTATGATTTACCTGGTGAAGGTGTTGTCCTCTAAGGCCATGGCGCTGATTGGCAGCTCCTCATCGCCATTAAATATGGTGAAGCCATCCTCCGAGATGGACAAGCAAGGATGAGCACTGTCCTCCAGCAGGTAGAAGAATGTCCCTGCACAGGTACGCAAATCGTTTTCATTACAGGTGCAAAAGCTTAATATATGCACCAAAGTACGTTCTTGTATTTATACTTGGTAACACCAGAATTCAATTACTCAATATTTGATGTACATGGCTGCAAATGAGGAACCGTCTTTCAAATGTTTTAAAAGGTTCAAACCCCAAAGAATTGCATCCATTAATGAAACCGTTGACCAAAAATGATTAACTAAATTAGAAAAATCTGTCAAACATCAACACAAACCTTAAGGGAGAGCATGGATGCAAAAAACATGAAAAAGAAGAGCAGGTGAAGAGATGGGAGATTCATTAAACAACAAACTTTAAAAAGAGGGAAGAGGGATTCCAGCGCTTCTATCCATACATCCCTTATTTGAATTCTTTTGGTTGGATCAAGTCACACATTTATGTGGCAAAATGATTCCCATTTTCAAAGTTTTCAGCAAAAAGTGAAGTTTTTCTACGACACAGTGACATCTAGTGGGTTGTTTTGTTTTACATTGCTTACCTCAAAACCAGAAAGGGAAGATTACTCCAGCAGGTTTACTCAAGTGACACGTTTAAAACCAAAAAAAAAAGGTGACTCAAACTATGTTTGACTGAACAGTTGAGCGGGACATTAAAGGGGTTAATATTTAAGATAGCAGAAGAATTAATCAATCCTACGGGGAAACTGAAGGGTTTTGATGCTTCTCACCGGTTGTGGAGACAGTCATGACCCCACTGCTGTCGCTGGGACCACCAATGTTGACCGCTCTCACAGAGATCCGGTACCGTCTTCCTGTCTGCAGCTGGATCAGACACTGGCAGGTGGGCACCGCTACGACAGACCTGCAGGATTCATCAGTGGGACAGAGAGCTGATGACATTTAAAAATGTTCACACTCTTATAAATCCCTACTATAGAGGGAGAGTCCTGATTCTGTAGCTACATTTATTTTCCTGCTACCTGATTCCAGAAATGTTGAGTAGCCCAGATTTTATGTTGAAAATGTAGACTATGGGTCCCCTAGGGTTTAGAAACAAACACATGACGACACGCATCTCTCGACCGTTTGGCACAATCAGCATTAAGTAAGACCGTCACCTATACGCATAATATTTCAGCTAATGGTTGGAATTGGAATAATGTTTTATCAGGAAAAGTAGAAATATGGACGCAATTCAGACCAAAATGTCAGAAATGGGTCGAGCATCCCCACAACTTCCAAAAATGCTCCAGTCTTTTGCATATTGGCCAAGCAGCTGTAACACTGACAAAATACATGGTTATGATAATGAACGTTAATCATGCTAGTTGTCCAGTACATGCAAGTAAGCAGCCAGCATTTTGTAGATGCTATTCTATTAAATATATTTCTAACATAAAACTGTTGGGTACTCAACATTTCTGTGTTCACAATACGTCTCTAAAGGTTGGCAAATCCATTATTATTCAAAAACAGGCCACTAAAGACAAACATGAGGTATTTTGTTTTTGAATCTTCCATCTTAAACCCTAAAGGAAACAATAAAATGTGCTTTTTGCGCTGAACATGTCGGTAGGTGTGTTAATAAAACAGCTCATACTCGGTGACGGCGCTCTGTCTGCCATCAGGGCCCGTCTCGCTGAGCTCAACGGTGTAGGAGTCGACAGGATTGGTGTTTCCTGACTCCCAGCGGATCAGAGCTGCCTCTGGACAGCTGGTGCACTCCCTCTGCTTTATCACCGGAGGCGACGGCACTAAACAGGATTCAAAGATCGATCGACTCCTAACATCAGTCAGATGAATCATTTGCATGAATTCTCGGCGTGCAGTATTACCAGTCATGTATAAGGCTTTTTCACTGCTAGGGCTGATGCCTGTGGTGTTGGTAGCATTGACCCACAGCTCATACTGAGCGTCTGGCAGAAGATCGCTCACAGTGCAGTGGGTCTCCTTCACTTTTAGCTTATTTACTGAAATGCAGAATAAAACACGGCTGCATTGATGAAAACTCCAGTGACCTTCAGAGGGATCAGGAGATCCCCACTTCAGTGGATCCTTCTCAGCAGTATATGATGTTGGTCATGCAGGGTGACTCGGTCATACCGTGGGTGCTGGTGCTATCTGCTGGCGTGTCCTCAAGCACTGGTCGGCAGTAGAGCTCATAGTATTCCACCGTGTCATCGGAGAACAAGCTCCAGCAGACCCGCAGTGACGTCTGGGTGGCAGAGTTGGGTATCTGCGGGTTGATCACTGGAGCAGATGGAGCTGTTTTCATATTGGAGAAACATTATTAGCCCAGTTTGGTCCTCCAGTCATATCAAACTTTCAAGACAATCACAGTGGAGTAGTTCTAAATGAATTAAAAAAAAGAAACTACAGACTGAACCAGTTCAAACCCAAAACTGAGACTGTTCTATTAGAACTCTGATTAAGACAGTGTCAAGGAACATGAGAGTGATTACTACACTGTGGTTAAAGACGTGCTGATGAGGTTCTCTCAATCAGACATCACATGGATAAAAACACACTGGCTGTCACTTCTTATAAACTAGGCCAACACTGTCCCAAAAAGCCCCCAATCCCAGGCTTTGTACAAGCAATCCCTTGATTGAACTCCTCAAATGAAATTAGGAATAAAAAAAAATACATTTCTGTTCATTAAAAAAAAATGAGAAACCTCCCCCTAGTGAGTAAAATATGAACTACTAGAGATTGCCTCACATTTACATCTATAGTATGAACTGTACTGAAACAGATGAACCGTTTGTAAATCAGACCTGGAACAACGTTGATTGAGTCCATCATGGTTTTGACATCTGACAGGTCAGCGAGTGGAGAGGTAAACTCAAGATTTGTGGCCAAAATGAGGTCCGTCTCCTCTTTGGCAAACTCCTCGATTCTAGAGTCACAGAGAAAAAAACGAGCTCTGAATACTAAGAGCCTTAATGTTAAAAGCAGCTCCTGTCATGCCTTTCGTTTAGATCGTCCAATGGAGCCTCTGAATTCTCTTTTCACGGGGGATTTTTACGTTTGTCTGCAGTGGATGGAATTTACATTCATCATGCAAATGGAGTGTCATCAAAATGCTTTGCAGAAAGCTTATCAGAAGGAGCTTGAGTAAATATTTCTATATCCCTTCTGAAATTCTTCTCAGGCATTTTCTGTCACGCTCAGTGCATTAACTCAGCTGTTAGGTAAAAATTCTGTGTGTTTTTTTTTCTTCCAATACATGAAGCTCAATAATTTTACTACTTTGGAGACATATTTGACTTCATTACATTTTTCTCCTATGTGAATCTGTCGATTGTTCAGATCACAATTGTTCATACAGTTCTTGTCTAGTCAAAGCAAAGTTTAATCCAAATTGGTTGATTTAGAGATTAAATCTTTCCCACAAACTGAAGGATTGCTCGTTACTTGATTGGTTGAGAAAATCCTCTTCCTCTTAAAACACGATTTGGATGATGTAAGCCGGGAAATTGTAATCAACCTTTAACGAATTACATTTTTATCAGAATAAGAGGCAATTAAAAACCCTAGAATATCATTCTATCAACTGTAGTTTATATATAAGTCCTTAAAATCAGCTCAAGATCACAGCGACGGTGTGATAACACTCATAAACTTTTACATTAGTCGTGTTTTGAATGCATGCTTCTTCTTTTTTTTTTCCAGAAACAGAACACTACTTTTGCAGCATACAGCAATATTAGTTCTGTGCCATCAGTGGTTAGTTTCACACTGGCGGTAAAAATATGCACCATGAGGCATTCTCACTGCGTGCATCATAATTACCTTTTAATGGCGGGCATAACAGTCTGATAACAGAGGCCAAAGGGAGGAATTGTAACGATAGAAGTAAATGCAGACACACTTATGAATATTGCTTGTTCGTTTTCATTCAGGCTTTTTCTTTTTTGTTTTACTACCATGTATATAACTGTAATCTGCACATTACTGAGGAAAAGAGCTCGCCTTGAGGAAAAGCCTCTTGTCTTGGCTTCGGTGGATCTCTTGCGCGGTCTCAATGAGCTCCTTGGAGGCATCCATCTCTTGACCACAGGCCAGCAGCTGAGTATAAAGACCGTCCAGCTTGCGCTTCTTCTCCCCCTCCAGTCCGGCCGACCTCTCGTCGTATCGCTGAGACAATGTCTGCAGCACATCGTTGTAGTGCTGCTCCAGGTTCTGCTCCCGACGGCCAAAGTTCTCCTGTACGGACATGCGCACGGACACAATGCATGCAGTTAGAGGTGTACACATGTGTTGTGCATTAAACAAAGTACTGACAGAAAAGTTAAAGTAAGCAAATTAAGGCAGATTGTGAGAAGCAAGGAATGAAGAGCATGTGTCTGATTGTTGAGTTCAGGGTCACATGACCAGTTACAAAACTGACTTGAGTCCAACAGTAACATGTTAAAATAAGTAGAGTGAAAATAACTGTATTTTGAATGCAACATTTACCTCCACAGTGAGGAAGATTTCCTCCAGATGACCTGCAAAGCAATCCATCTCCGCAACCTTCCCATGCAACCGATCCCTGATTACGTTGATCTCGCTCTGAAAGAAACAGAAAAATGCGATTTCTAGCTGAAAATCTCTTATTAATTCAAAACAGTTTTGTAAACTAGTGTTCACACTGCTCTGTCAGGACTTCATGTTGATCTCTGTAGCTTATTTATACCATTCTATCTTCTGGGAGTTGAAAACAAGGAAATCTGAAATTGTAAATGTCAGTCCTTGACTGTAATGTCGGGACATTTTTAGGTGAATAGATGGCTGATGGCACATTTCTAGTGCTCTAGTGGTTTTTATTATATGTTGTTTTCCTCATCAAGACTCTGATAAGAAAATGAAATGTTCACTCAAAACATCACGGGTTTATTCTGTGTCCTCACCCCAATTTCTCCTTCCTCAAACACATTATCTTCATCACGTCCATCTTCTGCTCCGGTGGGAGACGGAGAGCTGTCCTCACAGGGCTCAAAGGAAAGTGAGTCGTTTGTGCCAACAGAGAACCTCTGGTAAGCCATCAATCCTGTTCTGTCTGAAACTATGTCGAAGGGCTTGAAGGTGGTAGAATCTCTGCTGGAGCTCAACTTCCTCTGCAATCACATCCAGTCTGCTTCCTCTGATGTCCTACAGGTTCACCAGGGGAATGTTAGTCAGAGGAAAAATCATCAATACATGATACACTTTTCTGATACAAGATTAATCTTTTCTGTTCTACATCGACAACTATTTAGAACAATATCTGTATCAAACATTCACCGAAGGAACACGGCAGTTTCAAGTTTTCACAAAGCAACTTCCCTCTACAGAGCAATCTGCTCATTAAATGATATACTGTGAATAAGCAGCTTATGACAATAATTACCTGGAGGATTTAGTAAAACCGTCTGTTCCCAGCAACCATTCCAGACCTACATCTGTGTTCGACAAACCAACTCTGCAACCAGTCCAACCCTCACCCAGAAACTGTGACAGAAATAGACAGGACTTTGCTGATGGTCTTGTCAAACATCCACACAGCAAGTCACTTATTCGTCGAATAAATCAAACACTTAGAATAATTAGAGGCGAGGATTTTATTCACGCTGTCAAAATTGTAAAGTGTGTCAATTTCTAGGTTAATATTACCCATTTCTTTGACAGCAGAACGTGGAAATCCCCCAACATGTGATCCTAAGGTCAAAGTTGAACACAATACCGTGGAACGTTGTGGTGCCTTCAGGCTCCTCGTACATACTAGAATAAAGTCGTTCAAACGTATTTGTCCAAACAATATTGGAATTATCTTGCCATTTCTCTTGAATTTCCTCAATTAACGAAATTATAAAATGGATTAAGAGTATCTGTAATAGTTACCTTGATGTGTAAAAATAAACAAAACTGAAACGTAAGATAAGAGTTCCAATGGGAAGAGATGGTATGTCATCAATAAATGTTATACATAACCTCTTGACAAAACCATTTGAAGAAATTTGCATGGATTCTGTTGCCCCCGCTATACAAACATTTATTCCCAGAAAAGATGTCTTTTATTCTACATTTATCACGATGTAAGGAAGTTAACGTCGTCTCGGCAAAAGGTCCGGACATTTTTAAAGACCGTGAAAGCAACTGACGTCACGCAAATGGCGGACGGCGTAAACAAAGCCAGCAGCTTCCCGGAGGCCAAAGTGAAACATCTTCTCTCAAGATGAGTAACACCGAATGTGAGCGGTTGGATAGTCTGGAGGGTTGGGTGGCGGTTAAGAGTAACATATTTGAAGAAAGTGAGACGTTTAAGCTCGGCTTCATTGTACAGTGGAATGTCATCGAGTGTAAGTTCGCTGTCACTTGCCACAACCGAACGCTACAGCGGCAAAAACGCAAAGCCGAAGTTTCCACGACCGACGACCTTCAGGTGAGCTGGGCCGGACTCTTCTCCGTGAACGATCTCAAACACGTCCACCAGCAGTTTACATGCGTGGCAGACGTCTTAGGAGGTTGCTTCCCGGATCTGTCAGAGTTCGAGGAAGGCAACATCTGGGACCTGCTCTTCCTCAACCGGAGGTCAGGTACCCAAGATGACGACCAGGTGGATTTTGATACAACCTGTAGGAAACTGGAAAAATATTATAGCACAGCCATTGATCTCTGCGGACGGAAGATTGTTCTCGACACATTATTCGTCCAGGATGAGCGGGATGTCGAGCAATACTTTGAGAACCTACAGGAATTCAAGAGGAAGAGCATGCAGCAGGAGATGACAAGGGCCAAAGGTCAGCTTCGACAGGTGAGTGGGCCTGCAGATACTTAACCATAAAATGTCCTGTCAACTGTAGGGTTGAGCACATGTTAAGTAAGGAGATCTAATTAAAAAATGAGTGCCATTTGACTAAACATTCTAATAATATGAGTTAGTGGCAGCATGTAGATGTTAAAAAGTTAAAGGACCGAGGATGGATCCCTGAGGTACACCACAGGTTGAAAGGAGAACCGATGACGAGGTATTAACTATGGTTATCCAGAAAGTTGTTTTTCAACAAGTAGGAATTTTTGGGGGGGTATATCAGAGCTTGCGATAACTTACTAAACAGAATTATGTAACTTGATACAACCAAAATCAAATAAGGGTCAAATAGTTTTCCAAGAACATGCTCTACCAAAAGGTTGAGCTGGTCTAATTAAGATGGACTCCACAGTAGATTTCTTTATTTGTTTTGGTGAGGACATTTAAGAGTTTTAAGCACACATAGCTAATGTCAATGCAGTCTAACACCACAAAAAACAAACTAAGATTCTTTGCATCTTTCCTCTGGACAAATTAGCTAGAATCAGAATTATTCATCCTTCATCGTGTATCAGGTTTATCGCCGTTATAGTAAATCAGAACCAATCAAACTATATATATATATATAGCATATTTCAAAACCAATAAAAAGTCATTCGGTGTGCTGGACAAGTGATTGACAAACAAAAGAGAGCAGAAAATTTGAAATGATGTAGTTTAAATTAAATGAAAAAGATTTCGTTTTTAGTTAAGATAGTAAGTTAATATAATAATACCTATAAGAATACTACTAGTTCTTCTCCATCTTTTCGCTGCACATTTCAGGGGTCCCTAAAGCGGATCACCTGTTTCAATCCATAGGTTGGTATCCTGCTCATATAATCTGCTGTGCAACACAAGCAGGATGAGCAAAAGGCAAAAAAAGTTGTACATACTACAGCAATCGATAAAAGTAGTATTTTATATATGTGAAAATACTAATAACATTCTTTGTATTGAGCTTAGAAACAGATTTTAAACAGCTTAACAATAGAATAGTTTTCCAATACATTTAACACACATTGGGTTTTGAATAATTTAGCTTCTGATTGTATACCTAGTTATAGTATAAAAACTATTTTTTTGATGCCCTTACAAATGGATAGGGGTAAGCCAGCCATATAAACTCAATATTTTTTCTTAATTAGCTCAACTAGTACCACGTTTTGATGTTTCTAAGCCGACACCAGGCCTATTATGACTCAGCAATCTTTTGCTGTTTGTGGCTGGCAGTCTAATCTCTTCATGCTGCAACACTTACAGCGCCAGTTTATTTTCAGCCGCTAAGTGTTAGACATGTACTTTAGAATAAAAGGGATTTGAACACACAAGCGTCAGTAATGTCCAAAGCAGTACATGCCACCATTATCACCATCAAATAATCAAAAAATCATTACTCAGATTTGTGTTTGTTTGAGTTCAGTTTAGATTTTATTTATCCATGTGGAATAGAGATAAGCACTTATTTCTCCAGTCTCTGAGGTCTCCTCCTTGTACATTCCTAACTACCGTAATGTTTAAGTGGATTATCAAATCGGATTCTGAGAGGACTAATACCAGCTGTCAGCATGCCGACATTTGATTGGTACGAAAACCAGCTTATTGTCTCCATTTCTGAGATATGAGAAGTAATACAGAAAAAAAGGTTATGGACTCAGAGTAAACCCCGGTAAAGGTTTGGTTTCTGGTTTCCTTATTTACAGCTGCTGCAGAGTCATGGCAGTGAAGTTCGAATGGTGGCGCTGCTCAGCATCTACGAAGAGGAGGATGAGGCCTACCAAGACCTGGTCACCGTAGCCACCTCCTTCTTCCAGTATCTCCTTCAGCCTTTCAGGGACATGAGGGAGCTGGCCTGCCTCTACAAGATGGAGATCCTGGTAAATACATACAAATATATGCGTGGAAGATTACGATAAGCTTAACTATTAAAATATCCAAATAAATCTCAAGTGCCTCCTGTATTACAACTGAATATATTCTCACCAACACACATACTGCCAAATTAAAAGCAAATGCAATTTAATTTTATGTCTCATTCAAGGAGATCTAATCAAATTTAATTAAGTTTTCACAGAACCAGGAATGTACATTTATGTGGGTTGAGTATTTTGTAGTAATAATGTGAATACTCTATTCTTTATTACCGTGGTGTTTTACACAGTACATAAATACCGGGTTATTTTGTGAAATTAATTTCCTGCTCTTAATCCATCGACTAGGGGGCTTTGGGGTAAATAGGTGTTCTGGGTTTTTCAAAAGTGTTTCAAAAGTGATCCTTTAATTAACTTCCTTTTGCTTCAAAAGTGATTTTTTTCCCCTGTTTTTGGAGATCACACAAACGCACCATTGTGCACACATGAATAGATGAATAGATACATTTACTCTGCAATGAAGGGGGAGTCCAATATTCCTTTGAATGAATGGATTTCATCAATGATGGAGATGGAGCCGCTGTGTTCTGAAGTACATAGCTGGAGGTCTGAGAAGGACATTTTTGCCCAATTTGAGAGAGTTACTGTGGTAACGTCCGGAGAATGGGGGTTCATGAATGCGTTTAGCGGCTGTGGTATCAATGCTTCACATGTGGAGGTAGGTCTAAGTTGAATGACGCTGATTGGAGTTGTGTTTGTTTATTATCTTGCCTGTCTTGTCTGTGTTGTTCTTTTGAAAAGGCTTCTCAATGAAAAAAAAAAAAAACCCTCAAAGTGATTTTTGGAAAATCTTCACACTTTCTTTAACTTTTTTGAAGCTTGGATCCAAATCAAATTGTACTGCCAAATCTCTGGCAGCAGACCGTCCCGTCCGCAGACAAAGGAACAAGGCTACTCTCAATGAGAAGGCTGCTTGTGTGACTGAACCACTTTCTCATAAACCTTTGATAAAAAATGGAAGCGTAGTAATTGGCCTAAATTGTTAAGAACAGAATGGTCAAGGTGGTATTTCTTTGGAAGACGTTGGACCACAGTATGTTTGAAAATTGAAAATGCCATTCGCTGAGGAGATCTTAATGGTCAACCAGATACTAGGCCAGCTGTGTCCATTACCTTTTAAAGTGGGAATAACAGGAAGGCGGCTCGTGGCTGATTTCCTGTGAGATACGGTTGCAGATGAAAAGAAAAAGTGATGCAAGCTCAAAATTGGAAGAAATGCAGAACATGGCCTGAGGATATGTCGCCTTTTATCTTTGACTTTATTCATACAAAATGTTAACACATCTCTCTTGTGGGCATCTGTACAGGGACAGGGGGAGGAGTCTATGGCATGAATAGAATTCTGAGGTTGAACTGTTTTGCTAGAGTTAAATGAGAAATGAAGGATGCTCTGGGTTCTTAAACAATATAATATGTAGTAATATGTGTAATGTTCCTGGTATTTTGTTTAGTTGGGTTCTTGCATTATTCCATATGTGTCCAATAATGTTAAAAATCATAGATATCCCAATTTTATTGAAGCTGATTATGGGTTTTTATTTTGCAGCCTGATGTTGTTACTTGCAGGAGAGTCAGAAAGTGAGGAGAAGTGAAGTCACATTTATTATTATTTAATATTGATGAACATATCATATTTCACTATACTAGGAAATATGTGTTAAATAAAAAGATCTGTCATCAAAAATCTGATGTCATCAAAAATATTGGACTTGAGCCAGACTTGTAATGTGATCAGATTTTTTTAAGTGTCATAGCCCGAAACTTCTGATCTGAAAAAATCAGATCCTTCATAAATATTTCTGCTTGAGCCGCGTCAGATAGATTTTTAGCCCAGTTTCCAGGACCCCATGATGTGTCCCTCTTTTGTTTCCCTTATTTATTTTTTTGAGCGACCTCCCCAGGGGCAAAAGCTACATGCTGCGTATTTAATTGACTTTTGATAGTTAATAATTTCATCGCTCCAGATCTCATAAAATACATGTAAACAGTTAGGGCTGCAGGGTTCCATCCTTTTATCTCTGGACTGGAATGAACTGGTAGATGGGATGAAACCACTCTGTGCACAACTGCTTGGTGATCAAAAACACAAAAATCTGTCTTATTAGTCTCATTGTTGCCAGTGCTGAGGCCGACGTACAGAACAGAGTGTGATCCGCAGGCGTGAGCTCTTAAACTGCATGAGTAAGGACTCGACGAGTTTTGTTATCGTCTGACATTAAATGGGATAATACCTCAGTGAACTCCTGCATTCAGGACCTCCACTCATTTGCTCACTTTGTGCGTCCGCAGAAGTCTTTGGAGTTTGAGGACTTGGGTCCGCGGAGAGTGGCAGCTCTGGAGAAGGAGGCTGAGGAGTGGAGAACAAAAGCAAAAGAAGCCGTTGCCTCAATTCAGGACATCACAGTCACCTACTTTGCACAGACTTCAAAGGCTCTGGCTGGTAAAAGTTTCCTTGTTTATTTCTTTTCTCTTTTATGTGATAAATTAATGAGTCCCGAGTCGCACTGCCACTGCAGACAAAATACATATTTAATATAATACGGTTGATCTCAAATCCTTTTGAGTCCACGAAAAATATAGAGGAAAAAGTTTTTCCGGACCATTTCAAGTCATTTAATACAGACACTAAAATGAAATCCATTAAAGCACATGCCGCCAAAATTCTGTTTCAGGTCAATTAAACCCTCATCCAAAGTCTACTTACTAACCTGAGCTATCATGTTTGGATCTCGCAACGTAAAAGGAAGTGAGAAATAACCCAGGATCCGTCTTTATCTCCACATCCACACCAGAATGTGTTCTGTCTTTGGTACATGGCCCACCTTCCATAGTATTCCCTCAAGTGGTTTTATTGTGATAACTGTTAAAAATAGTATTCAGGGGTTAAAACATGGAGAGAAAAAAATCTTGATTCCACCTTATCCAAATCCACTCCAGTATTGAATCCCCGCCACATGCCCAACTCTTCCCTCGAGTTTCATGAAAACTTGTCAACTCATCCCACTTGTAATCAGTCAAACAAACTAATGCAACCGATCACCAGTAGGAGGAAGTCCTGGATCTAACCTGTTCACCATAATAAGTCCAACCATATCGAGTTTATATACCCTGCTTTGGCTCATGCCCAATCCTTCTACCCACCTTCATGGTAATCTGTCAAATTTATCCGTGAGATAAATTTTAAAAAATCCTACAAAAAAAATTTCAAAACCTCTTTGTTACGATTAAAAATAAATAAATAATGTTAAAAAAAACAACCTGAATCTGACCTGTTGGACTGTACCACACATTATTTATTTTAAATTTTAAATCACTGTTTCTAGTGTTTGGCGGATATCTTACGTTTGACTCACTTGTCAGTGGTTGTAATAATATGGCTGATTGGTATAAGTCAAAACACGCACAAAATCTAGTTGTGGAATGAAAAGAAATGGAAAAAAGTAAATTACAACGCACACAGCAGAATTGACAGTATCAAATTGATTATATGCTATGATAATATTTCTGTGCTGGTTGACCCCTGACCGACCCCTGACCGACCCCTGTGTGCATGTTCAGGTATGCTAAAGCAGATTGAGGAGGATAAGTGTCGTTTTGGAGCCGCTGCCTGGGCGTCTGCGGCTCCCAGACTGGAGAAACTCCGCTTCCTGTTGGCCAAAGAAACCCTGCAGCATATGAGAGCCACAGAGATGTGCCTTACCCGCAAGAAAGACGGCATTAGAGGACGGGTACGTGTCTCATTCTACTCAGAACACAAATCACAGCCTCTCTTGTGGTCGTGTCATTCGTCAGCGCATTTCACAACGGTGTGCCCGACACAGTTGCAAGGCTTCGCGCCTCATCCAGATCGTCATTTCATATTGCTTTTATTGTGTTTGTCAGTCTGTTGGGCTGCTGAGATGTGATACGCTGACTACTAGCCCAAATTCTTTTTTCTCCATTCGCTCGGTATTCCAGCGCGATGGGAACCCCTCGCTTCTATCGTCGTTTGATCTATTTATAAATCCTCAAAAACAGAGAAAATCCTCTTGATACACAACCAAAAAACCTGCTTGCATGAATAAGGGAATGTGCCTTTGTGTACACGCACACTCAAAACATGCCACTATATGCGTATCTGCGAGTACAGCGCCGGCCTGGGGAGGGTGTCAGATAGGATCACAGTGTTTTGGGCTAACTGCGGTGAATCATTTTCTGCTGGAGAACACCGTGCTGTGCATTTTCTTTTATTATTCTTATTTTTTTGAAGAACAGCACATTCACTGTGATGCTGCTGCATTATTCATCCGATGAGGCTCGTTAAAAATCAGGCGTCATGATGCTGACAGTATCTACCGCTGTGAAATGTTCAGCTTCACTCAGGCGTTTTGGCATCAGCGCTCGTAATCGGATCTCTAAGCTATACCTACGCAAAAAAATATCTGATGACATCACTCATTGAATGCGCCTGTGAGCCTCACGACAAGACCGCTTCAGATTTAGGTTAGTGCATACCATTCAAAGCATTTAGGGGCACGCGTGTTCTGCGGTGTGTCGGCTGGCAGACTACAGCATACTTAATGAACGTGGCTGTATGTTTCAGCTCATTTCATCACAAAACTAGAAAAAGCACTCAGAGAGCTCAAACCTCCGCCAAGGCACAACGGTACCCAAGGTAGAAATGATTGTGATAAGAATGTGTTAGGTGGCTTCTTTTAAGAACATTTCATGCAGTTTCTTTCTATAATTTATGAGTTCCCAGCCTCTAAATCTGTCAAAAACACAAACAAACTCTCAAATACTCTCGAACCGTTTGCATCGCCTCATTCTCTGGTGCCTCCCACTTCCTCGTTTCTGCTCAGGAGCCCCCAGCTCCATCCCCTCCCCAGGTCTGGGAGGAGATTTCCTAGGACACCATCCTCCATCTCATCAGGAGCATGACCAGAGGTTTTCAGCAGGTCGCTCTGGCATGTGGGGCTCAAACACACTCCTGGGTCACAGTATGAGTTGTCGTGATAAGATTCTCTGGAGTTGGAGTCGTCTGTGATTTCAGTTTCTCACATTGATTTTTGGTGTCATTCAGAATTCCCGCGCTTAAAGGTTTAATGATTTTGATTTCCTCACACACAGGTAGATGGTCTCACACACAAGTAGGTGTAACTAGATTAAGTAGTTTTAGTTTGACGGCCGACTCTAAAGTGGATCTTGTTCAAGAAGGTCTCTGAAAAAGCTAAAATTTCCTGTTTGCAGCTGTCTCACCATCCCTCTGCGTCGGAGCTTAGAGTGCAAAGAGTGATATCGCTGCAAGTTTAATTGCCGATTTGAGATGAGCGTAAACTAGGCACTGAATCAATAAAAGCCCAGAGTAGGCTTCAGAAGAAGCGATAAGTATGCACTATGTGCAGGTTCTTATATTTCACGCTGGAAGTGTGATCCTTTCTTGGCGTCGTTGTTGTTGTGTTGCAGCTGGGCAGCCTGTCGAGCAGAGTCGAGAGCCCCGGAGCCGATCCGAAGCCCGAGTCTGAGGACGGCCACCAGCACGACACAGTGGACCGGCTGGAGCTGCAGTTCTATGAAACCCAGCTCGAACTATACGACACCAAGTTTGAGATCCTGAAGAACGAGGAGCAGCTGCTGCTGGCTCAGATAGACAGCCTGCGACGGCAGATTAAAGGTAGACCAAATTACCATGACCTGCACGAATGAAAATCTACACAGACATGGTAGAACATACAGAACCAGTTTGACCAGTGGTGGGGTGAAGATCAGTAGATGTGGAGGCTACTTGGGTGGGAGAAGAGGTTTAAAATGGCATCACTGTGAAAGAAAGTAATCTCCTTATAAAAGTCACAATGAAACCTTCAAGCAGAGAGAAAAGGCTCCCGGTGAGGGTTTCCGCTGTCAGACTGGAATCCAAACGCCTTCATATTCATCTGGACTGGAATATAAAGTATAATTGTGTTAAAATTGAACCAGTAATACAATCAAACAGTGTTTTAACAAGGTAATGCTGTGCAGGATGAAGGTCCTGCTAGAACGTGGTAATACGAGCACGCTCAAGTGATCAGGTCACCTATCGCACCGGCACATCTCATTCTACTGCTTTCATACTTTGAGTTTTATTTTCTCCGAATTTACGACAAATATAATGATATTCTCATAAAGTGTCAATGTGGCTGCAGCCCCAACCGCTGACAAGCAGCCCAGCGGGACAAAGTCCAATGAAAGTTTCTGACAGTGTTACAGTGTGACGCCTGTCCTTCTCACCTCTCCCAGCATCTGCGACTCACATCCTCCCAGGATTGTGGCTTTTTGGTGATGTCACCTAGTCAGAAGTTACAGTATAACATTTCTACATGTCTCCTCCTTTAAACAGAAATACTAGATATACCCTCAGAATTTAAGGTGAGACAACAGCACTCTTAGCAGAGGGCTGATTTATGCCGCTAGAAACCACCTACCTGTCTGTGTGTCAGGCCACCAACTGTCTGTGTCTGAAACCACCTACCTGTCTGTGTGTGAGACCGCCTACCTGTCTGTGTGTGAGGCCACCTACCTACCCGTCTGTGTGTGAGGCCACCTACCTACCTACCTACCTGTCTGTCTGTGTGTGAGGCCAGCTACCTACCTGTCTGTGTGTGAGGCCACCTACCTGTCTGTGTTTGAGGCCAACTACCTACCTGTCTGTGTGTGAGGCCACCTACCTACCTACCTACCTGTCTGTGTGTGAGGCCACCTACCTACCTGTCTGTGTGTGAGGCCACCTACCTACCTACCTACCTGTCTGTGTGTGAGGCCACCAGCTCTGGGTTTTCGTGCACCGGCTGGTTTCTAGTTTCGTTCCCCAGCAAAGAATCCAGGTTCTTTTTTCTAGGAGATGAAATATGAGATGCTTCTGACTTTATAGACCCTTCAAAATAGATCAATTTTAATGTATACGGTATCAATAAAACAAACACTCAGCAATGTACGAAGGTTTTAAAACAAAATACATTTCTTTCACATACATGTTTGAACATAGTGTTAAACATAGTGAAACTTGTTCTCTACATTCGACCCATCCCTGAGGACCAGGCCGGGAAGCTAATTGGGGTTCAGTTTCTCGCTCTCTACCTCCTCAGCCAACCACAGTAACCGCTAGAATCCGCCAATGTCTATAACTACATTTTTGACAAGGCTACTTGAGTGACTTTGCAGTGGTTTTAATATTGAGTAATACACCATTTATATTTTGTAAGGTGCTATTTAAATTGAATCTGAATGTATGAGTATCAGTGTATGCCGTATGAGTATTAGTGTATGCCGTATGAGTATTAGTGTATGCCGTATGAGTATTAGTGTATGCCGTATGAGTATTAGTGTATGCCTTGATAACCTTTCTGTCATCCTGTAGCAGCTAGATCATCACTGAAAATGTCCCGGGAAATGATTTCAAGAAAAGAGTGGGAACCCTATTCACCGTAATGAAAACATATTTCCTTATTTTGAACATGTGCACCACTGATTACATCCATGCATTCATCAATGAGACATCACCGCGGCAACAGACAAGATAACTCTTCCAATAAAAGCAAAAGTCATTTCCAAAGCATTGTGTGATCTCTATGCAGGATAGAACTTAAGGGGGTGTTCGGGTGATTGGACTCTGTGTTTTAGAACTGAAGGAGGAGGTGGTGTACTATGATGTGTGTGAAGATGCGGAGGAGCTGCAGAGCATGGTCCACTCCGGTCCTAAGCTAGCAGACCCCCCCGCTGTCATCCTGCTCAAAAGACGTCTGCAGACCTTAGAGGCCAAGAGAGGCAACATCTGCGCCCGGCGAGCGTATCTCCGCAACAAAAAGGTTTGGCCGTCTACCTCGTTGTCTATTTTCTGAAGACCTTCTCTGCTCCGTCAGTAATTATTATCATCATGGGTCAGGGCAAGTGTTTTCATCTGCCAGTAGTTGCTGACCTTCCTCGTTCGTGTCACATCCTGGGGTGCTGAGTTTGAATAGTTTTGGGGGTTTTTTCAAAACTTAAAAGAGTCATTTTAGACACAGTTGGTGCTGGATTCTCTCCTGATGGAGGCTTCATGCTCATTTATCTGATCCAAAAAGTCTTTATTGCCCAGAATATGGTGAGGAGAATCCCCTAGTTAGAGGAGTCATCGTCAGTACTCTACAGGGATAGAGACTCACAGCATGAATAATTAATAAGAGAGAGAGAGAGAGAGAGAGAGTGTAAGTTAATTAGTTGAGATAGGTTTAACCCTTCGTTATCGCTTTCACCGCCATCTAAGCTATGACAGACATGTTTTCACAAACTTTCCTACTACAAGGTGTGTGTAAAATAAACCGCTGGGATTTCTAAGGTGTCAGTGAGTATGAAATTCATATTTTTATTTTAGGATCAGTGTATGGAGGCCAATGAACAGAAGCAGCTTCAGGACAAGCAGAGCTCCATCTCCTTCAACCATCATCATAATGTCCAACTGGTGGGTCACCATAGCAGTGAGACAGCCAGATGAGATCTCTCACTCTCTCCACCACCATGTCTCATTGTCTCACTCTGCTGTCTGTAGAAACGAGAGAAGAGGAAAGAGGAGGAGCAGCAGAGGAAGATGTGGGTGGACCAGGAGCGAGGGAAGACTCTGACCAGATTAAGATCCTTCAGAGAGGTCAGAAATTCTTTTTTTTCTTCTGCTCTGCCTTCCCCTCCAGCTTCTTCACCGTTAAATAAAAGCCCAGAGGCTCCTGTCGCACTTCAAAATTAGATTTTGGTTTCCCTTCAGCCGCCATGCAGAGGAAGTCTAGATGAGAGCTATGGATGTGCATTTGTTCTGTGATAGTGGGCCGCTGTACTTAACATAGTGCATGAAAGACTACAACTTTGCTAAAGAGGAAATTTAAAAAAAGAATATTTAGATTTTTCAGGATCCCTCAGATTTAAATGTGAAGGTCCGTGTCCACATAGTGAGCAGAGAAGAACTGAAGAGTTCTGATGTTCAGTCAGAGAGAAAAACACCACACTTTGGTTTTGACTGGCATTAGCTCAGCGTCTAACACTTTCTCAGCAGAGGGTCCATCTGATCCACGCCCACAAATAGGATTTTTCTCTCTCTGTTATGTCACATAAAACTCTTTATATATATATATATGACTGACAGATGCAGCCTGAAAAAGGATTAAATGACCAAGAATGTCAAAAAAAAAGAATTTCCCCTTTTCACTGTTAAGGAATAAAAACAAATAAAGAGTCGTAGCTACATTTACACATAGTGAACATGTAGTTTTATCCTCCTGAAACTTCTATTTTCAGCTCTGCTGGCACTGAAGCTCCAGTAATTACACTGTTGGGCCGATAATTGGCTGGTTGGTCCAGACTGACGTGTCTCAAACCTCGTTGGTGGAGCTTCTTGAAATTGTGTGCAGACATTCACAGCTCACACCGGACCAATTATCGACCATCTTATATAAGTTTGGGTCTACTTGAACGGCATTCCCATTAGTACCAGCTGCTAATGGATTTACAAACAGCTGGTGGCGCTCCAGCCGCCACAACCACTCAGCCGGCCCGGTGCCGAGGATCACCATGTCTGTATGTAACGTGTTTGGAGGTGTGATGTATACACATCTCCTTCTACGCAGCAGGACAGAACTAGTGGAGAAAGGTGTGCATTACATATACATTAAGTGATGATGTCATTCTGCCATTACTCTACTGTGATAGAGGTTCTGGTCCGTGCACATTGGCACCATTAGCGTGTCTTTGCTTGGACACGAATTTCAATCAATTCTACGGGTTGGTTCCTGATTTCTTTGAAGTTATAAAGCGACATTATACATAGGCAGTTTTGAAGATTTAGTCACCGCCGTCACCACACAGGATAAGCGTTTAGGGAAAGTGAATGAATGTCGCCTCCGTTGAATCTCCTGTTTCTGTGACATCTATTTAAATCCATGAGAACATCAGACTGTCGTTTCTTGCGTTATTTCTAAAACAATCTTTCTGTCTTTCTTCCTAGAGGCGACAGGGCCAGTACATCCTGAAAACTCCCCAGTCCAGGATTTCTCCCTGTGAAGTCCAGTGTCCCTCCCAGCCGCTGTCCATCATCAGCGTCGGCCCCTCTCTCCCCCCTGAAGGACCCTCCTCCATCCGTCCTGCACCCAGACGCAATAAGATACCCAAGAAGCAGCAACCTGCCGATATCCCAGTCCAAATCTTCTCTGCACCGCCACCCCCAACAACATCCTGCCGTTCTGCACCTCCTCCCCCACATCTGCCTCCGCCACCTCCACCCCCGCCATTGCCTGCCGCCAGACTCCTTCCACCTGTCCATGAGGATACACCAATGCCTCTCAGCGAAAAAGAGGACCCTCCTTTTCCAGCCAAATCCATGCTCAAGCAAAATATTGGTGAGAGTAAAACACCCCCAGGAAAACTCAGCTTTTCATGTGTCATTAATCAGTGAGCATCAAAAGGACGGATTTGGCTGAAAACATTTATCGCCCATTTATTGGGAGATTACAACCCAGATCGGCATCAGGGGAGGTGTGTGTGTGTGTGCGTGCGTGTGTGTGTTGTTCGGCTCTTAATTCCCAACTTCCCCTTTTGGGCCACAGTTGGCGTTTTGCCTCGGTGGCGGTCCTGCTGATGCACACTCTCTTTTGTCAAATGGAGGTCATTCAAAGGGAAACTGGTTTAAAGATGAACACCAGGTTACAAGCCTGGAAAGTTCTGTCCCGTCTGCTTTGTAGGGATTTTTTAGATGCTTCATCAGCAGTCATATTAAAATGTATTTTTTCCATCATTGAAGAAGTTTCTATTTCTCTTCTGTTTCTTGTTTCACTTTAGGAACGATGGATGAAGTGTTGGCCTCCTTGCAACGTGGACAAATTCAGCTGAGAAAGGTTCTTCCTCCCAAAACAGCATCTCCTGCTGTGGACCCCAGGGGCAATTTGATGTCCGCCATCCGACAGGGAGTCACCCTGAAGAAGGTTAGTTGTCGACAAGGACCGAAAAAAGCCTTGAGATAAATATAAAAATCAAAATTCTGACCAATATCGGCTTCCTGCACATTTATGTTACCGATTTATAATAAGTACATAACAGAAATGCCAAGTGGAGTCATTTAGAATTCAGTCTTTACAGATATCTGTAGAGCGTTTCAAATATCAGTGGTGTTTGAGACGATCCTGTATTTCAGTCTGGTGATGTTCTGTTAATGCTGCCATCACACACAACATTAATACCAGCATGTATGGAACTCTAATCATTTTGATATTTCTTTGTTTGGATGTGTTTCTTTGCTCAGACACTGTTGACATACACTGATCAGCCACAACATTAGAACCAGTCGCTGACATTGGTTGATTGATGCCCTCTGTGTTTTTCTAAAGGGCAAAAAAATTCCACAGGGGAAACAGAGTGACTTGTCCAGTATCTAACCAGCCTAAAATATGATATATGAAAGATAGATCTCCTAGAGTCAATTGGTATGCACCAGATTTGGACTAAGTAAGAATGAAAGTTGAGAAATAATGGCTCCCAAACTGTGATTTTGGACAAAAACCTCTCCCTAGTGGTGGAAATATTTAACCAGCCTTTTCCAAAATCAATCCAGTTTTACGCACTACTGTGTATGAACTATTAAAAATGGACCAGTGAGGAGTGATATCTGTAGGTCTTTCATCTCACCTAAGCCATCAAATAATCTCTGGAGCATTAAGTGTGAGATGAACAGCCTCTGGAAGTAGACCCCAAATAAAGGAATTTTATTCTTTCCTGCTGGGGTAATATTTGTTCATCACTACGCTGAACAACTGATACTAAATATTGCTATTTTTTTAAAATATTGTATACATTTGTGACCCAGCTTTTGTCTTCAGTCAGAAACCAAGGGGCTTTTGGCTGGATGCCAAAGTAGTCAAAGTATTTAGAGACAGATTAACACTTGTATGTGTTTTTTAATCTTATCAGGGGATTTGGCAACAACGCAAAATACAATTTCTCAGCAGTCACATTCTTTATGAGGATTTTGGTCAATAGTTGAATCTAATAAGGACTTAATTGATATTAACATAAGACAAATTCAGTTTGAGACAAATGAGGCTGATGCTCATTGTTTTTTACAACAATCACCTGACAATTTAGAAAAAAATTCTGCTGGATTTATCATACATCAGTTTAGCAGATATCGGTTTTATTGTCGTTCTCCGGCGTGGGCCCGGGATCAGATGTGCCTTCGTCCCAGACTTGTCGTTGTTGGAAGATCTTGACAAGTCGTTATGACGGCGTGAGAGTGAGGCTAAGTGCAAAATACCAAGAAAACAGAATAAAGCCACCATATTCATAATAACCTCAAAGTCTGGGATATTATGGAATGGTCTTCGCTGAGTCAGCAGATCTTTCGCTTTAATGAGTTCCATATTGCCGCCTCAAGGGGGAGCATTATTTCTCAACATTTTGGGGCCATAACTCCCCAACTGTTGGTCCGATTAAGTCTGAATTGGTGCTTGTGGACCAGTTCAATGAGATGTATAAATCATATTTTGATCACTGGGGGAAGCATTTTTACAAAAAGACTGTTTTTTTTTGGTCATAACTTTACATTTAAATTGAGGAGTTCAATCATGGGGATTCCTTGTACAACGCAGGGGATTGAGGGCTTATCGGGGATAAACCCTTGCTGTAGGGACGACAGCGTAGGTAGGTCTAGTTATTAACATGAAAACAAGTGGCATACTGGTATGATGTTAGATGTTTCTGGCACTCAGTCATCAGAATTAAGAGACCGCCACAGTCGACCATGAGCATTGGAATTAGTAACGGCGTCAAAATCTCGTCCGTACAGAAAGGATTCCATACATGTTTGAAACCTGAATGAAATATGGACTCTTGTTCTGCCGTAGATGGTTCCTGCTCGGGCAGAGGTCCCAAACAGTGGTAACAGCGAGCTGGAGCAGAGCATCAAAGCTGCCATGATGAGGATGAAGAAGGTGGCAGCCGATTCGGACGAGGAGGACAGAGGAGACGACAGTTCGCACAGCGGAGAGTGGGACACCTGAGGCCTCCCGATGAAGCTGCTCCTTTAGAAATCTTCCTATTCTGTGCTACAAATTCTGACGCTGCCAAATTTGATATGATGCTGACAAGAATGCGTCTGCATCCTCCGACTCAGCTGCCAAGCAGTAATCATATCTGAGACGCTGTAATGCATCTAAAACCTGCTCCAATCCAACTCTGCTAAAGCAGCCGCTCCGGCACAAATCCCAACCGCAGCAAAACAAGACGCTGTGCTTCAAAGCTCATTATGAGAAGAAAAGCCAAGCAGTAGTAAAATGTGCAAATGAATGAGTCTCTCCCCTCTCTGCGTCTGAGAGCCTTTAGTGAAACCGTCACACTGCAGGCAATAAGAACACAAACGCACTCGTTTCCCCTTATTGCCGAGTGTAAACTCAGCTGTTTTCATCATTTGGAATACAATTTAAAAGTTGGCTTTCCTCCCACTGAGACTTCAGGAAGCTGAGTTAAAAAACTGTTTGTAAGCACACACTAAACAAAAGACTTTTTTTTGCTTGTTTGCAGCAGATTTGTTTATTATTTACAGCCGACACACAGGCTGTCGAGCGACTGTGCTGTTCGTTGTTGTTTTCCTGTCAGAAATGTTTGTTTTAGGATTTCATTTAGATTCACTTTATAAATTAATTCTTCTATTATCCCACAATTTTAGATCCTTCCACACGTCCCTTTAATTCCTGAATCGTTCTTTTCATTGCTCCGTCTTAAGTCACGGCAGAATTCACCGAAAAGCTGTATAAGTTATTGATTGTTGATCGGGTCGCACCTTATTATCACGGGAGTTTCATCCACCCAAACCCAAAACAGACGCAACCACGATGTATTTTATGTACTAAAGTTTAATAAATGCTATGCAGAATATGAAACTTACGCTGGTATTTAAACACGTTTACACTGCGGTGTTTAAAAAAATAAAAATGTTTGATTGTTAACAGATTATTGGTGATATTTTTTTCAACTTAAATCCTGTTTCTCGTCCTTCTGATGTTTTGTTCTCGTGTGTCGCGCGCGCCGTCCTCCTGTCGGCAACACTTCCAAATGACTAACATTATTTGGAGAGGTGTCACGCCATCCTGGGTGTGGGTGAGCCTCGTTGAGGGTGCTGTACCAGATTTGTTGCCCACATGATGAGTTGTATTCTAATATCCATCCTGACAGCTCAGACGTCCCCGGCCAGTTATGACTGGCTGTTATGGGCCGCCATCAGCGTTTATGTATTTGTGTGATTTATTGGGGTCATCCAGGTGATTCCAGCGAAGGACAGGTCGCTCACCTTGGGGAAGACACTCATGGCAGTTATTTAGACAAACCCGCCAATCAAGCAGCAAGAGGATGTACCGCAGCATGTTACCATGGCAACAAGAAGTGGTAGTGGCCTGCAGGGTTCTCTCTCTCATACACAGCAGCACACTGTGTGTGTCACTTAAAGATGTTTCGCCCACTCGTCACCATTCACACGCCGAGTCACGATGAGAGAGATTCAAGAGCGCAGGCTGAGGAGATTCTTCTCCAGAGTGTGAAGGACAATTCATCGAAAGCAGCAAACAAGGATTCATTGTTTCACGTAATCATTCATTTTGCTCATAATTGAAACTTAAAGAAGTCAAAGGCGGCCCATCCCAGAGGCCGTAGTCCAAAGAAGAGCCTAAAAGCAGCTGTACCCTAACAGTCAGATTGCTTCCATGTATATTCATCAGATGTTTGCTAATATATCGCAGAATCAGTGAGGCAAAGGAGGTATTTGCTCATATTTGAATATATATTGAAATTAGAGGACAGATTAACATTTAGCTGCTGATGGCATTAGGGTAAAGGTCGTTAGGATTAGAACCTGCGGGGGGAAACCTCTGTGCATCATTTCAGGGCAATCAGTCCTATAGTTTAAATATTTAAGTCTGGTCCGATCAGACACTCCACTGCTGAGTAAGAATTATTAATAAATCCAGATAATTTCATCTATAAAAAGTTAGAACATAAGGCAGAGATATATATATATATATGCATTAACATATTAATCTGTGCGCATTTGCAGCTTTTAATTTGATATTTTATGTAAATGCTAAAGATATTTTTTTCAGCACAGATGAGGCTCATTTTTTATTTCTAATTATTAATTAGTAGTGTGAATAATACTAGCTGCAGTCGGACAGTAGATGGAATTGTTTATTGTTCATTTAACTTGTATCAACAATAAATGGATCTTGTTGTGCCAACCAGCTGATCTCTCAATATAAGGAAAAAATAGATAATCATTCTAATTTGAGTCTGTGGTTTGTCCCTGTTTATTTTGTCTTTTCAATCAGCCAGCATCCTTGTTGTTAAATGACTTTATTCTAACGGACGTCATAATCCTACGGCTGGTTAAACTGTTGTAGCAGATTAGCAAATCTGGGATCAAGCAGACAGTCTAACATGTGGACAGCAAGATTATACATTTACAGAAATAGTGCTGCAGTGAATTAATCAAACCAAACGGTAAACCAGCACTGAGGGTTAAAAACCATCTTATAAAGTGTGTATAATCGTTTATAAGGCCTTTACAACATAATTATTACCGGATTATAAACATGTAAAAGGGATACCAGTACTTTACTTCTTATTGTCCATCATTCAGTTTTTTTGTTGACTGAAAATAATGGAGCATTTAAATTTCCAAGACATGTCGTCAAATCCACCTCGGCAGATATTTCCTCGGCGCCGTGAGGACAGACTTTCGCCTCCTCTCAAATACTTGGCTGTTTTTGCTTTCCTCGGTCTGATCTCAGAGAAATGGATACGTGTCGCAGACTGTGAATAAAAGCCACTTGTTTTTCTGTGGGTATGTGCTCCTCTGTTAGGATTGCAGCTATATTTAGTGCTATGTAAATCATCATCAGAGGAAGAGGCGAGCGGTGGCGGAGCTTCTGTACTCCAGCCTTGATGGGATGCCGCTCTGGCAGCACTGGAGGTTCGTTCCAACTCCTCTGCATTTCTCATCCAGGAGAAAGAAATAAGCCTCGAGGCTCTCACAATCTCAGCACGTCCGAACATTTTACCAGCAGATAGTTACGTCCAGTCCATCAGAAACGATTCGGACCCTGTCACTTTTTCCACATTGTGTTACTGCAGCCTTAATTTACAAGCAGCATCCCATAGTAACCAGGCAAAAACGTTTGTCTTATATATATATATATATATATAAAAAAAAAAGAACTATCACATTGACATGAGCATTTACACCCTTTGCTGTGACCGGTGTCTTCCATTTCTCTTGATCATCTTCAAGATGTTTGTACTCGTTGACTCGAGTCCACCTGAGGTAAGTTCATAGATTGCACCTGATTTGGAGGCCCACACAGAGCTCAGGTCCAAGGAACTGCCTGCGGTGCTCAGAGACAGGGTTGATGGATCTGAGGAAGGCTACAAAGACATTTCTGCTGCACTGAAGGTTCCTCAGAGTTCTGCTGCGCTCCATTATTCTTACATGGAAGAAGCCTGGAAGAACCAGGACTCTTCCTGGAGCCGGCCGCTCGGCCAAACTCAGCGATTAGGGAGAGAAGGTGTTTGATAAGGGAGGTGACCACGAACCCGATGGTAACTCTGCCTGAGCTCCAGAGATCCTGTGTGGAGATGGGAGGAACTAACAGAAGGTCAACCTTCGCTGCAACACTCCACCCATCTGGGTTTTATGTCTTCAATCCCAAGTGTCATGCCTGGATGAAACCTGGCGCCGCTTATCTTCTGCCCAACACCATCCCACAATGAAGCATGGTGGAGGCAGCATCAAGCTGTGGGCTTTTTTTCTTTTTGAAGTGACAGAGAGTGGGAGACTGGTAAGCGTTGAGGGGAGACTGAGAAGAGTCAGAGAGATCCTTAACGGGAGTCCGGTCCAGAGCGCTCAGGACCTCGTACTGGTCTGAAAGTTCACCTTCCAGCAGGATAATGACCCAAATCAGAAAGACAAGACAACAGGCGTGGCTTAGGGACGACTCTGTAAAAGTTCTTGAGTGGCCCAGTCGGAGTCCTGACTTGAACCCGATCAAACATCTATTTATCCAACCCGACAGATTCTGAGCGGGTCCGCAGAGAAAACAGGCAGAAAATCCCCAAAACCAGGTGTGCAGAGCTCGTCAGGTCGTCCCCGGGAAAACTGGAGAATATAATTATGCCGGCGCTGCTTCAACTAAGAACTAATAAAGCGTCTGATTACTTATATCAACGTGATGTTTCAGTTTTCTTTGGTAATTGGCGAAAATTAAAAAAGAAAACGTCTTTTGCTTCGTTATTATGGGATGTGGAGAGTGGATTGATGAGGAAATAATTAATAGTAACAATTTAAGTGTGAGGCTGCAGCAGAATAAAATGTGAAAAAAGTTAACGGGTCTGAAAACACTGTACGCACATCCCATAATACCGATTTGTGAGTAAGTGGTGATTAAGGAAACCTCTCCTCTCCTCTCTGTGGAGAATCACTTGATTAAAAAAAAAACGACACTCACTCAGCATTGTTATTAAACTAAATTTTAACAATCGTCAGTTCTATTGTACAATATTGAGTAGGAGTCACAAAAGTGCACATCAGGCATCGGTTCAAAAGGAAGGATAACATGTTGCGTTTTCAAGATTCAGGTGACAGTAGGGCTGAACAGACAGAGAAGCAAACAGTGAGGAATAAAATAAAGACTTCTATCCTAGTAGTCGGTACATTTCCCCCCGTGACAGGAGCAGCCCCTCGTTTCAAGACCCTGCAAAAACCCAACCTTTGACACTTTGGTATAACTTTTACGTGATTGTACAACGATAGAGAGAGAGAGACATTAGGTTCAGACTGATCGACGAGAAGTAAAGAGGCACCAAAATAAATAAACATGTAAAACAAAAGCATCAGACGTTCTTCGGGTGTCACAATGTTCGCCCACTGAGCAGCATCGATTCCTCGCCTACAAAAGAAAACAAAAACAAAAAAACCAGCACCATAACAAAAACTAGTGTGAAGGAAGACGACAACACTGCTGCACCCACAACGTCCTCGGAACGCCACCACACTCATGGAAAAACAGGGTTTCTGGGAGATCAGGACGCTTGTGAAGGAGAGATGATGAGAAAGGGGTTTTCCTTCTGTATGCAAATATACGTCAACTGAAAACGAATCATCAACAATCCCTGCTTCAGTCCGTCCTCGCCGTAAAAACACCCCACATCCCATAACCACGCCGACATCCTCAGGGTGGGCTCGTTTTTCTGGTGAGGATGTCCATGGAGTCGTTTTTAATGGTGAAGGTCATCACTTGGCCACTTCTCCTTGCCAGGGGGGGTCTTAGACTCGCCTGGAGGCACTTAGTGTCACGGCCGTTTGTCATATTTGTGCATTAGGTCTAATGACAGCCTATTGTCTTCTAGCACACCTGAGATAGACCACAGGCAAAAGCAAGGTCAGTCCGTAGAAACGTCTCATCTCTGATTCTGAGGGGGCCGCGAGGTCACACACCAGTTTTTACTTTGCCGTGATCATTTTAGCCCTTCCTTAGGCCCCTCCTCTACTCTGAAGGCAGGCGGCCCGGGAAGAAGCACTGCAGCCTTTACGAAGAAAAGACAAGATGACAGAATCGGAGAACCCACCACCACCACCAGCTGCGTGAGCCGCCCCCCCGCCACGCCCCTCCCAAAAAAACACACACACACACACACACACACACACACATAGAATGGGTACACGAGCTCAAAGCGTGACTCTTGTTTTAGCGTCAGAATGCGGGCTTAGAAGATGGAGCCGTTCCACGGAGCCTGCTGGACTTCCTCCCTCTCCAAAAACAAATGGCCTTCTCACAGGGTGGTGTCTATCAGAAGTCAAAGCTGAACGTTTCTACGTGGAACCCGCCTCGGGGGAGTAGGTGCCACATAGCTTCTGCTCTGGAGACATACTGCAGCGAATCCTGACCTCTGACCCCTTTCAACTCATTGCCACTTATTTTCAGTTATCAGCGCCAAGCTTGGAGAGCCCCTGCCTGAACTCCTGCAGCTCGTCCAGCCTTCCATCCAGAACATCCATCAGCTTCTTCAGCTCGCCCTTCATGTTGCCCTGCTTCTGTCGACTGTCGTCGATGTCCACATGAAGGCCTCCTATCTTCCACTCCAGTTCGCTGTTCTTCGCTTCTGTAGCCTGTGGACACATGAGGGCCAGAATGTCAGCTGTGACTGTGGATACAGGGAGAACGACCTCAGTTCAAGCTGTGGCATTTGATGAAGCAGGGCAGGTATTTTCTGGTCATTATAATATCACCGAAAACTTGCGGATGTTATGGAAGCACCATCACCGCATCCGCAGCAGTTCCTTTGTGTTAACACAATAACTCCCAAACTCTCGCATGGATCATTTTCACAATTTTTACCCACATAGACCTTAGAGGGAGGAAGAACCGGATTGATTTCGGGAAAGGTCAGTTTCATTCTTGCGCCACTAGGAGGAGCTCTATCTCCCAATGTTTTCGGTGCATAATTCCTCAACCTTTGAGACGACGGCGTAGGACTACTCTTAGCTCAGATGTCACACCAAAGGCAGGACTTCTTACAGTTTTCAACTTTCCTCCCAGTGAATCTTTCTGGAATGCTTTGAGGTAAAAAAAATAAATAAAAAATTCACATCTTCAGAACTGAAAATTGAACTTAACAATTTGGTCAAATTGGTGAGATCGAACAAATTCTGTCTAGACTGAAGTCTATTGGACACCAAAAGGTGACAAAAATCTTCAACGATGGAAGATCTCGATGAGCGAAACAAGATCATGTGAGGTGACGCCGGCAAGGATAGAGGGAACCGGACCTGCGGTCCAAGAAACCTGGGACTGTTTCATGGACCACATGGCCTCTAACGAATGAAAAACAAGGATATGCACGGATGCGTGAATGTGAGTGTCAGTAAACATGCGTGCATGCGGTTACATTTTGTGCATCTTTTATCCATATTTTCATTTATAGTACTAAAAATCCTGGGTGGTCAGTGAGCACAACTCATTTCCTTTGATCCAGGATCAGTCAAGATTCTTGTGCTGCTGCCATTCTAGAGTCTGACATGTTTTTATTTACGCAGGGATATGTTGTTTTATATTATGTTTAACAAAGAGAAAAACAATAATAAAAAGTTCCAATTTTGTGGAGAGATAGGAGGGTAAAGAATGGTCTGTCAGACAAACTGGCGTCAAGAGTGACACATTAATGCCAAAGATACCGTTGAAGGGAGGGGTTTAAAATAGGAGTGCTAAATGGGTGTTGCGCCTGCATGACTGTATCCTCCAGCTGACTCCTGAAACCTGATCTCCTGGTATGGTGTGGTCTTTAAATAGAGATGAGCCACGATCACAAACAAAGTAGAATACAGGGATTCAGCCTTAAAAAACAAACAAACACATTCAACAAATGAATGAGAAGAAAACTACAAGTTCTGAACTTGCAGAAACTTTTGACTGAGTGGACAGCGGCGAGACGGCGGTCCCTTAGAAATCACAGGGAGTTCTGAATTCTGCTGTCCGTGTCTGCTGCAGCAACAAACCAGGCAGACGGGCTTTGAAGTGCAAGAACTTCAGGCATGCCACTGTTGGTTTTAATCTCCTCCCTGCCCAGCTTGAAAAGCAGAATATGCGTGACAGCCTGGATGAGAAAAATCCTGCAATGAGTCAGTCTGAGGCGTCGACACGAGCGTCACAATTAATGCAGCTCATGTCAGACCTGGCAGAATTCACCCGGCCTGACCATTCCTGTTCTACAGAGAGTCTGGTATGAGTCAAGGGGGAGTCGGCCTTGAAAAACAGGACACCACCCCGTCACCACCTGCACAAAAGGTGGTGACGGTGTGGTGATGGGTGTGAGTCGGAGTTGTTTGTGCTCACATGTTACAGACACAAACGTTAAGATCCGACTCCAAACAGCTCCAGCTGTTTGTGCTGATCCAGTCCACAACACTAGTAAACTAATAAGCCTTGAGAGATGCACCGTCTCTGTTCCTCAGATGAGGAAACCTTTTTCAACATCCACTCGGTGCTGAATAGGGGGTAGACCCTTTATTAATAGATACGTGTGTGCGAGGGCCACACGTGACAGTGATGTTGTGTCACCGGCCCTCGGGCAGGGCAGTGGAATGGAACCCCCGTTCTTTACCTCAGTCCTAAAGTGTAGCTCAGAGAGCGAGCGCTGCCTCGCTGTGACAGACATTGTTTCCTCACGTGGGCTGTAAACGCGAGGGCTGTGCCGACTGTCGGCGCCGCTCTCATACTCTGCAGTAAATCGCATGCAGTGTGGTGTTGGAGGGATTTGGGCGTACCTGCAGTTTGGCGGTGATGCTCTCGCATTCTGTCATGAGCTGAGGGATGATCTCGGCCTGCTTTCTCAGGTTGTCAAGTTCCTGTAGGGATTAAAAAAAAGAAAGAAAAAAAGACAAGAAATCAGAAACCAGTTAAGTGTTACACGGCAACAGAATCTACCTACCAGCCCAAACCTGAGTTTTAATCTGTGCAAGTTTTAAAGTGTTAAGATGATATGTTATATAGATATATGATGGAATTATTTTGACTATATCTTATCTATATAGTATATTCTACAGCCGCTTATCCTGTGTAAGGATGTGGGGGTGGAGCCTATCCCAGCTGACGTAGGGCGTCAGGCGTCATTGTTGGGCCGTCACATAGACACAGACAACCATTCAAGCTCAATGAGCGATAATTAGCTGACATGATTCTATTGTTTGGAGGTCTGAGAACACAGAACTCAGAATTTTAGGTGTTTAGAATATGAAGGAAAACAAACAATATTTGGTTCAACTGAACGTGATTGGATTGGGATAATCGACTGGCTGAATATAGAACCATACTGCTATGTAGGCGGCGAGGAATTTAAAATGTTCCAAATGAACCATACCTAATTACTTAAAAAACACCCTCATGGATTACATAAAAACTGATGACATTTTTGGGAGAATCGATATCTGCAAAAAAAAATAGAAAACAGTGTTCAATAATCATTTGGGAAATGTTTCTGTTTAGAATTTAAATAAGTTAGGATGCTAGACAAAAGATGATGGAGTTGTACCAATGACCATTTTCTCTCAGTTTCAGTCACATTAATTGTGCATTTCCCCCAGAAATACAGATCGACGCAAGATCAAAAGGTTAAAAAAGGGAAAAGCAACACTGATGAGATAAGGAACCGTATGTTTGCTCTGAAAATGTCGTCCTTCTGTTGCTTTAAGCCAGTCTCATGGCGTCCGTTATTGCCTTCAGCATCTCCACGCCAGGTGATTAAAAGGCAGCGTCTTGCGTGAGCTCCTTCTGTTCATGGCGGTCCGACGCTGGGGTCAAGGCCACACTGAAGGCTTTAGAATTCATAGGCATCTTTTTAAATTGGAGGAACTGGATGTGTTCATTTCTAGGGGGGGAGGGGGGGGTGAGGTGAGTCACTCGGCGGATGAAGCTATGTCTGCTGCATCAGTGCTCTGCAAACAAACTTCTTTCTGCAGGCCAACATTGTTTGAGCACAACGGCTGATGCAGAGTCCTGGAAATGGACTGAAGCCCCCAGAGGACATGATTCTATGATTCTAATGTTTTAAAATCAGCCCCCGCTCTTTCATCCACTCCCTTCCTGTAGTTGTGTAAGATTTACCACACTCTTAGTAGGTATTTATGTGCTCTATTAATACTCGGGCCGCCAGGTGCTAAATCAGACCCGACTTACTGCGGAGAATCTTAAAGGGTCCTCAAGCAGCTCAGCTGTTGATGTCGCACCCATAAATGTGATAAATCCAAATAAACAACAATCAATGGATAATTAATCTGCAACCGACGTGAGTATTCAATAATCATCATAGGGGAAAATATCAAACACTTGTTTGTTTCTGTTTCTGATATATCTGGATGAACAGCTGAGCTCCTGAAGATGCAGAAGAAGAAATGTATGCAGAACTTCTGTTTCTTTCCCTCCTCTGAAAACTGAGTGCTTTTTCCCCTCATCCTCTGCTCCCCATGCAGCTGACTGAATCTAACGGTCGTCACGATGTTGGGGAGAGCTGTAGAAAAAAGGGAGGGAGACTATTAAGTAGTGCTTCTAATCATTTGTCTGCAAGCATAAACAGTATTAAACCAGCTTCGAGGAAAGGTCAGAAGACCGGCCACGCAGGACTCATCCTCATTAGAAATAATAGCACCGTTAGGCTCCGCTGAGCTGACTGTCGGCTCGTTTGGATTATTAACGACTGATGCACACGGGGCGACGCCTTCAAAGGCTTTTGTGACTTAAACACCTTACGGTTCCGCGAGTCAGAGGAGATTGTTTTTAATTTTCCCAGTCCGAGAACTTTACGATGGTGTCCAAATGTACCAAAAGGAGCAAATATAAGACAAACGGTTGAAAACGATGGAGGGGAAGTATGAAAAGTTAGAGGAAAGAAATGAACAATGGGCAGTATTAAAGTCTGGGATTACCTGGGTAGACAAATAAGATTGATTATACAAAATTCCATATTATTCATTCATTATCTGCATTCGCTTAACCTGTTCAGGATACGGGGGGGCTGGAGTCTAGCCCATCTGTTATTGTGCTAGAAGCAGGGTACAAATACCCCGTTTCGACCAAAAAAAACCTGGTGCTAGTTCGGTGCTAGTACTATTGCCTAGTTGGTTCAAGTCGCTATTCCATTGGCAAAGAGCCAAGTCGGAGCCACGCCATTACGTCACTGTATAATGTAATCGGTGGTTGGCTTTAGACCAGCAAAGAGTTGGTGCTTGTCCGGCACTAGTTTTTGGAGCCAGGAGCTGGTGCTTAGGCTTTCGAAAAGCAAAGAACTGGTGCTAAGTCAGGCTCCGGCTCCGAACTAGCCCTGGAACCAGTTCGGTGGAAAAGAGTTATTACATTCACTTCTAACGACAATTTAGAGTCTAAACCTATATTGCATGTTTTGGACGGCGGGGGGACAATCCACGCAGACGGAAGGAGAACATGCCAGATCCACACAGAAAAGCCGTGCAGGGTGGGATTTGCACCCCGACCTTTCTCACTGTGAGGCAGCTGCCCGACAAAATGCCCACAACAAAAAGAAACATTATATGCCGCATATAATCGCCTCCTGAGGATGAGGAGTGATCCCACCGAAGAACAAGAAGAACAAGAGGCCAGAGTACAAAGACGAGGCGATATAAACCCGTCACTTCAGGAGATAAGGTGGTGGAGTGTCGGCATGGGAATTTTGACTTCTTGATGTAGGGAGAAACCAAAGCCACCCAGGGTAAATGCATCTTGCATGAAAATAAATGACAAATAAATACGAAAAACGTGTCGTCAAACATGAATGCTGACGTCTCACCTGCTGTTTCTCGTTGAGCTCACTCTCCAGCTCTTGCACTCGCACGCTCAGTTGGGCGTTTTTCTGCTTCTCCAGATCGGCCTCCTGACTCTGGGCTTCCAGTTCAGCGATCTGCAGGCAGGACAAAAATGTTTTATTATGAAAAGTGGTTAGACCGTCTCCTTTTTTTTAAGTTTCATTGTATTCCTACGACACCAGCCCACATTGATTATTAAGCATGGCCTCTAAACTACAGAGAGGAGAGAGCCTCTCTGCAGATTTAAATAGATCTATTCACCAGCCCAGGAAATTTTAAGACCGTTTTTCTGGCCCGTTTCTTGCTGCTGCTCTTCTGCCAGTGGAACCTACAGGTTTTTATATGTTGCTTGACTTCCCAGTAGGAGAACAAGGGTGTTTTACCTTTTCCCTGAGTGAGTCACTCTCTTCTTTGCAGGTGAGAAGTTGCTTCTTCCAGCTCTCTACATTAGCCGAGGACTCCTGCAGTGCATCCACCAGCCTGGCATTATTCTCTTTGAGAGTCTGCAGCTCCGTTTCCCACTTCTTGGCGTTGGTGTTGCTGCCAGACAGAAGAGGAAGACGAATAAAAGTTGAATAATAAGCTGTGATGTGCATTGCCGGTCAAAAGCTAGAATGCGGTTTGCCATTCACTGGAATATCGGAGTGTCACCAGAACTTTAAACCAAAAGTCCCAAAATGTCTGACGAGCCGTCGCCCTGGTGAACACCAGCATGTTATCTTTCCATCACACTGAGAGTCTGTTACTGTCTTATCAAAACGGCTGGAGCGATTGTGTTGTATATTTAGTATGCATCACTGTTCCCTTCGTCATGCATGACCGGGTTCAAGTGTGCTGCTTTCCATCAAATGTGGACAGACTTGCACCGCAGCATTCCGCACTCTTCGCCCCTTTCACCGCCGTGACACACTTCCACAACACTAAATCCCACAGCCTTTACTAGGAGTGAAAAGTCAGAGACGGAATGTATTTTACAACCGCAGCCTGGACATGTTTATGAAAATATGTAATCTTGATGAAATGATGTGTGTCTTTACTTTATAACAATTGTCTGAATCAACATTTGTGATGATGAAGCTTTATTCTACAGGTGAGACATTTTCCTCATCATCCCTAATATGTTAAAATTGGAGTTTCCAATTTGGTACAAATTATAATATAGAATAGTTTTAAGTTGCTATTTTTTTCTGTCCAGAGGAACAGGTTATAGTTAGGTTATAAAACCCTGTAGTTAGGAAATCAAACTCTGGATTTCCACCAGTAACCGTAACTTCACAATGAAAACAAAGTTGAATCCAGATATTTATTTGGATCCACACCCAATGGCACAGATTCATAGATTATCAACGCTCCAAGTATGCATGTTATTTTAAAAAAGAAGAAGAAGGAAGGACAGATTGAGAACTGAGAGTGTTAGGATGGAAGACTTGCTCATGTTATCCGATTCCACAGAGGAGCAACTGTAGCACAAACTGTTGATAAAGTTGAAAATGCTGGTACTGATGGAAGGGTTTCAGAACGCACAGGGTCTACTCATTATTAGGTTTGTGGTTTCAATGTTATGGCTGATCATTATAGATTCACTTCACGAGGTTAATGTCTTTAAATAAAGTCTGAGTATCTAAGGAAGGCAGCAGAATAAAAGAAAAGTATAGCAATTTATATCAAATGTCTCATATCCTGTTTGTGACAGGATCTCAAGGCACAACCGGTATGGAGAGAACATCTGGTTAGAGCCTGGGTTCAGTGGGCTTCATCATGCATTGGGGCAGTTTGTCGCTTGGCAGGAACCGGCTGCTTTGAGACAGTACCTTCTCGATTGTTGCTATGGATCCCTGCCAGAAAGCGCCGGATCGCTTCTCCTGAGTTGGAGGGGAATTGTTCCTCCGAGAGAACTTTATGCAACTTGTGGCCATAAAGCAAAAAGAGCGTGAAATGGAAAGACGGTTTGGTATCATAAGTAATGAAGCGCATAAACCAAATCACTGCAGTGAGGAGAAGACATCGCTCTCAATTTACGGGCCGGCCCGTTTTCAGACTCGCAGCAGCTCTGAGCTACCCTACAGAAGAAAACAAGGTAAGAGCTCGGACATCCTGGTGTCGTAGAACCGCTGCTTCCTTCAAGAGGAGCACCTGAGGCAGTGTGAGCGTCTGATCCAGCAATACCGTATCATTGCAGTTTATCAAATATTAATTAAAGAGTAATCGCTATGCTTTGTGTACACACATATGTGTTGACAGCTTCTACTTTCTTGACAGTCTGCATGAGTTCATGTGTAAAATGTATGTAAACACTCTAATCGGATTTTAGCATAATAGATATCCAATGCAGGATTTGATTCTTGAAGGATAATAGCAATTCATCTAAGACAAGGATATATTATTTGAGTTATTAAGTATTAAAAAAATAAAATAAATCCACCACCTGTCATGTAAATATTTGTTCTTTAATTATTGAATCATACTTTATACTAAGTAGCATAATTCTGTTTAGTAAGTCCTCACGCGCTTTTATATGCCAAGAAAAAGCGGTATTTTAAAGCGCGTATCGTAAACGATTTCTTAATACCGATACTTAATACCTTCCATGGTGGCCCCTTTGACATGCGATGTCCCCCAGGGCTCCATCCTTGGTCCCTTATTGTTTAGCATATACAACAATATAAACAGGTTCTGTCTCAACCAAACTGTTGGGCAGGATATTAAAGAGTTAAAAATGTGCCATTTCATTTCCTCTGAGTTTTGCCCTTTTGTGAACATAGAAATGTTATTTACGGTCACCATAAATGGATTCTTTGGAAAAACTTCCTTTCAGGTTGAAGAATTTTAGAGTCTCCGTTTTGAGAGGAACAAATCTCAGCTTTTAAGAATCCCATTGTGCATGTAAACTAAACACTTCCTGCGTTCCACTAGCAATTTACTATATAATAAATAGTGTCAAATTTCATCTTTCTATCCAAGAACCTCTTAACTGTATATAATTGTATATCAGATTCAGTATGTAGTGAAATGAGCTGAGATGTAAAATAAAGAGCTACCACTGTTCTGCAGATGTTCATTATTCTCAGGTACTACAAGGTGAGATCTGGTGAGTTCTAGGTTCTTTACCTCAGAGCCCTTTAGCCCGTCTGGATCAAATATGTCACCGATGTTTTTAGAGTTATCCAGACCATTTCTGGCTAAACATATAAAGTAAGGTTGTTGAAATGTATTCACTATTTGTTACTTTTTCAATGCAATAAAGTGATATTGTGTCAAAAGAAAAGTTTTTCAGATTCTTCTGCCAGGGCTGCATGAATTTAACATGATTACAGATGTATTCACTGACATTTCACCTATCAGCACCGTGTGCATGTCATTAATAAATGATTATTATTCTATGGAGCTTTAAAAATGGTGAAAACCTTCGTGTTCGCTGTACTTTTAATTGCCTCCGATGCCCCGGGGTCATTTCAATCCCATCTGGAGCCACATCTGGTGTTTCATGCAATTACTGATTTATAAACTCATCATCTGGATTATTAAAAGCAGGCTAACCAAATGGTGGAATGGAGCAGCGCCACATTTTAGATTACATCTGATAGTTTCAGAGTCCTTTATGGAGGTTGTCTGATCTCAGTAGCAATAAATGGGGAGGGAGAAAATCTGAGAATAAGACGGTGCAGAGACAATTACAAACACACCTTTGTGATTGTGTGACGGTAATGAGGAGTCTGATGTTAACAATCACATGACGACCTTTAAAGTGATACTTTTTTGTGTTTTTACTCCTTCTCTTGAACAAGCAATTCCCCTGATTGAACTCTGCAAATTAAATGAATCATTAATAATCTCAAGCAGTCCATATTGACTCAACCTAACTGTTTGTACGAAGTCAGCAGTCTGCTCTAAGATCAGATCCCATAGTGACTCAATATTGACGATAAATACAGTTAACTAGTTTTTCTGAGCTCAGTAATAAAGATTAATGGTTGTGAAGTTACAGACGAGAATCCGTTTTTCTCCCAAAACTCCTCCATAGTGTAAAATATGAACTATTACAGTGAAATAATATATATACACGACAGATCTGCTTGTGATTCATATAAGCCAATTTGAACATAATAAGAGATATGGGTGGTCAGTACTATGTGAACTATTACAGTAAAATATGATATATACAAGATAGATTTCCTTGAGTCGAGGCTCCAAATTTTGACAAAATCGAACCAAAGGTTGATAAATTATTGCCCAAAAACTTTTGGAGATAAATTGTGCAACTGTCCCTTCCTAAAATCGTTCCAGGTCTAAGGGGTCTTCTTGAATGAATTTGTTGGTCTTGGGTTCTAACGTGTTAATAAGCAGGTTCATGAGTCATAATGAAGCATTGTGTTGGGATCAGAGAGTGCTCATAGTCTCACTCCAGCGGTAGGACTCGGCTCCTTGGCCTGGATTCACGTCTGCATAACCAGATTTCCAACACTTGTGAACATTCTGTTTTTACAGAAGAAGTTTACACAGTTTGTAAATCATCACCTTCAGTCTAGTCTGTGTGAATTTTGAATTTGGCCATGATGAGACTGATTCAGAATGAAAACTGGACCAGTAGTTGAAACCAAGGCCAAACAATTTTGGCCCATACTGAGTTTTAAGAGAAGCAGTTAAGTTTAAAAACTCACAATGTGAAGTTAGTCTTTTAATTTACATTTTTTATTTATTTCCTGGCCCATGCCTTTTCTGTCAAGGGAGTTCTTTGGGAATTAGAGGAGTAATTTTTACGCAACCTTAAGGACAAACGCCAACAGACAAGAGGAAACGCATCCTCCTTGGCTGCAACTAAAATAGTGTTTGACCCAAAAATAATGCTTAATAGCAGATACTCATCTAATAAATAAGTATATTTATTAAAATAGAGACTGACGGATCACATGCAGTTTAACACTAGAATGTAAAAAAGTGGTTTTATCATGGCGGGTAATATGGGCAGCACATCAGATTAAAGAGGTTCCTCATGCTTCCATCCAATGAAACCTCACCTCTGCTCCGCGGCGCTCTTGAGATGTTCATTCTCAGTCTTTAGCACAGCCGCCTCCGGACCAACGTGAGAGATTTTCTCATCATCCGTCCCGTTGAGGCTGGCTGCCTGGTTGCTTGAAGGCGTATCACGTCCAGATTCCTGGCAGCGAAGAGAGAGACCGGCTCAGTAAACGGCTTACCTCCAGACTTCTAGAGGTCTCATGGGTTAAACTCTGGAAATGTGTCTGATGAATACAGCTGTGAGTGAGAAGAAAGGGCCCTAGACATTTTAGCTATGACAGCAGAGGGGTGAGGAAAAACTCTTGCCAGGATTCATTATGTCACATGGAGCAGCAGCTCTGTCCGTCTCGGATTCCTGCCAGGGACCAGGACTGGTGACCTGGTGCCGACTGCTGGAGTCATTCAGATCAATGCGGTTTTATTACTTACAGAATTGACTCTGTGAGATCACTGTGTAGATATTATTTTTACTGCTTTTATTACTTTCATTGGCTTCTTTATCCTTGCCTGCCAGATAGAAGGTGAGTAGCTAAGATTAGTGGCTTTCAAAGTGGGGTTTGAGGACCAGCGGGGGTCCTTGAGAGTGTTAGAGGACACGATAGAATTATTTTCACCGTGAGACCGTCCACAACCGGCACAAGGAAGAGATGTAGAACTATTTTGGACAATGGTGATAAAGACAGAAAAACATAAATATCGTGTCTGGGACAAATTCTTGATCGGGTGTCATTTGTCTGACGTTGTTGAACTCTGGCTTAGATAACTACTCGGTGATGATGAATCACTCGCAAATGTTTTGTGTTGTGATGACATGTTATACCAACACACGCCTTAGAGACGTGATTCTTTATTATGACAGGATCTGTAAACTTTTTTCTGTCTGTGAAAGGAAGTGAGCTATAATGACATTTAGTTTTGGAGATGGTTTGACGGCGGTGGCGTCAAACTGGATCAGAACATGAGCGAGCAGAGTCGTATGACTTACTTGGGAGTGATTACTCAACGTCTCCCCCTTCTCCTGAGATTTGTCCCTTGCTTGCTTGGCTGCTTCTTTAACTTCCTGGAACTTCTCGGCAAACTGTAAATATGGAATGAATGTTGAGAAAGTTGAGATGATTAGCAGCTGAAATGTCAAAGCAGTGTGGTTCAATAAAAAAAACAAAAAAAACCTGGAACTCATGGAGCCAATTCCTTTTTAATAATGAGGATCCATAAATCAGATATACCCGTAAAGCACTTTCCTTAATTTTCCTTAAGTTTTAGGACAAACACATGAATCAACCTTCTCTAAGCTGTATAAGATGCATCGGTGACATCGTATGATGTCACTCTCACCTTGGCCAACTGCTGCTCAGAAGCGAAGCCCAGTCCAAACACAGTATTGGCTCTACTGTCTGCCCACTGACCGAACTTCTGCGACGTCTTGGTGAAGGTCATGTTGGGCGTGATGGTGCTGTTGATGATCACCTGTTATCACAAAACAACTTCAAATCAATGTCAAGTTTCAAAAAAACTTAAATGCAACATTACATTCTGAATTCAGAACAATTATCTTTTACTTGAACACGTGACACAATTATTGACACCCCTATGAGATCCTGTGATTAAAACGTCACTGAATTATATTTCAAGTCCTATTTTATATTTTGAGTTTCAACTGTTTGAGGAAGAACTCTGAAGTTGTGAACAATGACAACCTGTTTTACTAGGGTATAAATATGAGGTGGCAAAGGCCTCATTATCTTTGACGTTCTTCACAATGGGAAAGACCAGAGAACAAAGCAAAGCTGAGAAAATAAATCTGTCAATGGAGACAAGAAAATCTCTCAACTGTTCAAAATGTCAATTTCAACCGTTGGATCTATAATTAAGAAGTTTAAAGAGACCAGACGTGTTAACAAATCAGCCTGGAAGAGGACGTGTCTGTAAACTGACACCACGCACTGTGAGGAGGATGATTTGACTGGCAAAATACTTTAAGTATTACAGCTAGAGATTTTCAGGGGTCAGTTGGAGTCAGAAAGTCACCCTAACCACCATCAGATGGCGCCGACACCAACACCAGCAGTTTGGGAGGGTAGCAAGAAAAAAGCCTCTGCTGTCATCCACATACAAGAAAAAGCTCTTACAGTTTAACAAATAACACTTGGACTTTCAATGGAACAAGGTCAGAGGTCAGATGAGACCAGAGCAGAGCTTTTTCGCAATATACCACTAAGATGGGTGTGGTGTAGCCAGAAAGAAAACCAGAGAAAAGCCCCTCATACCCACTGTGAAGTCTTGTATGAGGGGCTTCGATGCCGTGGGACTGTTTTTCTTCCAGAGGCCCTTGACATCTTGTTAAAACTCCATCAGACACCAGCAGATATTGGATGAAACCTAAAAGTGTCTGTCAGGAAAGTTAAAGTGGGCCATTGTTGGACCTTCCAACAGGAAAATGATATGAAGCAGACCGCAGAACCAACCCAAGAATGGTTTCAAGAACACCAAATAAAAATTTGCCATAGCTATCCCCGCCACCTGACCTAAATCCCACAGAACATGTGTGGGATGTGCTGCAGAAAAGAGTCCACAAGCCTGGAGTTGACATTTTCAGCATAATTCTCAGGTCCATTGTTGTCGGTCCATTCATACCACAGCCAAACAACCAGCCCGTTTATTCACCATGCCCACTCTCACAACTTTGATTACACTTGGCAGAATCACCATTTTTCTTTCATGGGAAAACCTTTCATAAATAGCAGACTCAAATGCATTCTTTGAGAGCCTCTCCGCGATATAAAGCCATCTTTGTTGGGTTCCGAATATCTTCCCAGCACATCGTCAGTGACCACCGCTGTGGGAGTGCCTTTTTGTGAAGAGTATCAATAGTTTCATTGGAACTGACAGGTAAGATAATAGCTTAGATATTTTCAAAATATTGCATAACCTGAAGGGACTGCTGCCGAAATGAATCATGCAAAGTCAGAGGCGCAAAAAACAGTTTTCAGCTTCACATGTAACAAACGTAGAAACGCCACACATTACACCTCACTCCATTTCCCCTTGTCCACTGGAGACCCATGGATCTGAGGCTGCACCGATTTGTGCGCCTTTCCTACAATGCTATGATTCTGTCTAATCCTGAATGAGCAGCTAGATGTGATTGTAAACATATGCAGCTGTAATTTACTACTCTCCACATCGGCACGCCGACACACAGCTTGATTCCAAGATATAAAAGAATTTAAGAAGAGCCCTGCACATTACACCAACAATTAAGAAACAACAGAGGACAGTTTAATGACAGTTCAGCCCTTGTTTCATAGCAACATGACTCTGAACACAGAATCCCAGATCTGGAATTGCTGACAGACTTGTGTCTTTTTCTACGTCTCCACTGTCTCCCTCTGCCCTCTTTTCCGTGGCTGTGGTGCTGACACACTGTGTCTTTAGTGGACCTTCTTACATATTCGTGTCCCATTTGAACAATGTTAATGGCCGCAAATGTGAGACACAACAGCCAGTAATCTGTACCTCAACCTCGGGTTCAGGCTGCGCTTCTCAGCTGGTTTTGAGGAGGGGGACAATTTATCAAAGTGCGGGTTGATCCGATGATCATCGATTTTCAAAAGTGCCAGCCAAGCAAATGTTGACCAATTTCCTCAGAGGGAATCGGGGCAAAGTCTCACCAGCACTCGCACGTTTCGTCTTAAGTGCCTTAGTGAATATTTAACAGAGTTCAATGTGGTAAGATAAAACTTTGATCATCATCATCTTCAAGCTGAACTGTTGCTGTCGAATAAGAAAATTAGAAAAGAGGTAGACTGTTGGTAAACATAAAACCCACTTTTGAGACACCAGTAGAGTACATATTGTTTCAAAACACATCATGTCTGGATTATATGATGTTATTAATCATTTTCTTTCTTTTCCTCGGTTTGCTGCAAACCCTCTCCGAACCTTATCCGCCTATTATAATCAGACTCCTACAGGGACAGTACCTCCTCACAGTGTCAGATAGCTGCACCCTCTTTGGCAGATATGCACCAGCTGCTAATGTGATTGAATCTTGATTTAATTAGATGTGTAAACAGGAAAGTAATATGGTTAAATGAGGCTGTAAATATGCCGTCCAATATGCTACAGTGTAGAGTGAAAAATAATTGGACCTCCTTGTTTCCTGTTTTTTCATGCTAAATTGTGTTGGATCTTCAAACACAATGTAAAATAAGACAAATGCAACCTCAGAAAATAGTGAGTGAGTGAGTGAAATTCGTCAGTCTGGGTAGGGTTTATAAGGCCATATCTACAAGCTGTGGGTTCCTGCAGATCCACAGCGACTAACACATTATCTACAACTGGAGAACACTTAGAGGAAGAGTGAACCGACCCTAGAAAATTCCTACACGGGTACGGTGGAGGCGCATTTAGGAGGCTACAAAAGACCCCAAAAAACATCCAAGAAATTGTCTTCCACTTCCACTGTGGTTATACTACCATCCATGAGAGAGTGGCGAGGTGAAAGCCACTGCTAACCCAGAGGAACATTAAGGCTCATCTGGATTTCTCCTCAACACCTTGATGACAACTGAGCTTTTGGGAGAATATTCTACGGGTATGAAGAGTTTGGAAGGCAGGAGTCCAGTTCCATCTGGTGAAAACCGAACACAGCTTTCCACGAGGAGAATGTTATACCTACGGTCAAGCATGGCGGCAGAAGTGTCATGTTATGGAGGTGATTTGCTGCTTCAAGGCTAGGGTGCTTCGCCATAATTGAGCGAAAGGAGAATGTCAGGTTGTCAGTGTGTGAATTAAAACTTAAACGGAGAAAGACCATGAACCCGTGTATAAAAGTTAGGTTCCGCTCTGAAGGGCTCAGAAGGAGTGATTTGTTGTGGCCTATCTAAAGTCCTGACATGAACCCCATGGAGGGGCTGTGGTGGGACCTGAAGAGAGCAGTTCTTGCTCACGGACCCTCCGCAGTGGCTACACAGAAGCAGTTCTGCAAAGAACTGGGCCAAAATTCCACCACAGGGATGTCAGAGAGTGATCTCCAGTTTTCAGAAGGGTTTGGTTGCAGTTGATTCTGCTAGAAGAGGCATAACTAGCTACTGGGTTAAGGGTGATCTAGGTATTGGTCAACCTTTTGCATTATTGAATAAATTAAAAACTTGCTACTCAGGTTTTGCTCGTATGAGATGCAAACGAAAACAGAAGAATTAAAAAGGGGTCTAACACTCAATAATAATTAATTACTTAATAATGAATATGCAGAGCCATATCTGGATAAAGTCCAAACCCAAACAAGAGAATTGTTTTATTTTTAATGAAGCAAGCCACTAAAGAATTATAAACGTCAGTGCTGTGGTCTTTATACCTGTCAATCAACACTCAGACAGGGCAGGACAAAAAGTCAGCTCAATATTGACTAATGCATTTTACAAAATCCATCTATTTTGATTTATATATTAATTTCTCATGCAGAACAGTTCATCGGAACTGCCACCTTTCATCGTCTTTCAAGACAATAAAATCAACTTCCTGTTCTTGGACTGCTACAAAATAAAACATGGGCTGAAGTCTAGGTGTCCTGTGGGAAATTCTAATCAGCAAGTTGATCGTGATCAACAATCAAATAGGCAAAAGCTTTCATTTGTATCAAGACGGATACACAGGAAACTTACTGGACACTGAATTGAACCATATCACCAAAAGTAATTTGTATTATTAACATAACGCCGACAAAAACACGAGTTAAAGGAAAAGTTTTAAGGGAATAAAAATGATGATTTGAAAATCAAAACCAATACTTTAGTGTCATAGAATGTTGAACTACCTGGTGGCCCCCCATCTTTGTGGGCCATGGCTATATGCTGACACATAGGAATGCAGGTCTCAATGGGGGTATGTCATACGGAGAGAGAGAGAGAGAGAGAGAGAGAGAGAGAGAGAGAGGAGTGACGCTGGCAGCTGTGGTGAAGTCCTGCTGCAGATCAAGTGGCACAGGAGCCACAGAGTGACGCCCGGCTGGCCAATGGCCTGAGGGCCGGTTAGAAAATCAGACAGCCGGGAAGATATTCAAAAAATCTGCTGTGGCTGATTATGTGTCTGCAGAGCACAAGGAATCTGCAGAGTCAGTCAGTAAGAGAGGAGACGTAGAACTTGAGAGGAGAAAATGGAGGGAAGAAGACTTCTTTTTTTTTTTTCTTTTTTTTAATGAAAAGATTGATAAATGATTTTTGAGTTATCTAGTCAGAAAAAAAAAACAAATTAATTTTAGGAAAAGGTGAAATATAATACTGTGAAACATGACACTTGAATATTGTGTTCATTTTAAATAATGGGATAATATTACTTTAGTTGTTCACAATATTGCTGATATTCGAGAATCATTATTTTCTCCTGTGCTCAGCAAATGCAGATTTCAGTGAGTTCCAGCTGAACGACACAAAGACGAGTTTTAAAAGATATATATTGAAAATAGTGGAGCCCCGGGGGCAGCGAGGATCGTCACAATGGTGAACAGGATGAACCGGATGCTGTGTAATGATTGAAACATAGCCAAAGAAAAACAAGATAACCCACAGCAAAATGGAAAACTGGCCTCCATCGTCATCAAGCAGAGGTGTGGTGAGGGTGAATACATGTGAAATGTTTTTGCATGTCTGCCTATTGCTTTAATGGCCTGGTGCAAATAATCTAAAACATATAACCAATGCTGTCGTCCCTCAACATCAAGGGTTCAACCCCGAAATGCCTTCAATCCCCTGAGTTGTACAAGAAATTCCCCTGATTGGATTCATATGCACCAAATTGAGACTAAATCCGACCAACTGTTAGGAAGTTGATTTTGTAAAAAAAAGAAAAAGAAAAAAGAAATTAAATTAAATTAAACAGCTCCCTCTATTGAGTAAAATACGAACTGTAAGAGTAAAATATGATACAAACTAGTTAACTAATTAGGTCAAATTGGACTAAATCGGACCAACGGTCGAGAAATTATAGCCAAAAAATGTGATTTTGGAGATACAGCTACCCCCTTGTGGGGGAAATATGCAAAAGACCTTTCCCAAAATCAATCCAGTTCTCTCTCGCACTAATCTCTTCGTGGGACAAAATTTGACGATGTTCTATAAGATAGTTTTGGACACTTTTTTTTTTACACAAGGATCTGCAGCCGATGCAGCAGGTTACATAATAACCCCTTATGGGGCATATAGCTGTTCCCTCGTGGCAGTGACACAGGTTTTCTTTACGCGAGGGCAAGCGGGGGGGAGGTAAAAAGTGCCGATATGCTCTTCAACTTGTCACATCATCCACAGCGAGTTAGGGGTCCACCATGGATGGAGGAACATAAACTGACGGGTTGTCATATTGCTGAATCGTCAGCAGCACAGACGATTTCTCCAGACATACCCGTCTCCCTCACAGCAGGCATACAAACTGGACACTATATTTAACATGGATTTGATTGGACCCTAAGAAATCCTTGCTTATGGTTATTTGGCTCATTCAGGCAACACCGTGACTTACATGAACTTGGAAAGAGGATAAAACTAAATTCATATTCATTAAAAGCGAGATAACATTTTATAGTTGTTCATCCTCAGAGCTCTCGTGTAATTGCCGTCTGCAGACGGATACTGCTCTGTAACTCAAGGTTACAGGAGAATGGAGACACGGAGGGTGACAGGAGTGGGAGAGCAGACAGTGGAATCCTGGGATTGGAGATATAAAAGACATTCTGTACACGAATAAAGATGCAGCTAGCCAGCAATAGAGTATAGACTTCTAATTTCATTCTGATGAAGATTACTGTGTGGCGATTTGAAACGTAAAGAAAGCAAATAGCGTCCTCGGTGTAGTTCTAGAAGGGCTGCAATGTGACATTACAGACGAGTCTTGCCTCTCTGGATTCAAGGTTTGAGTGGAGAGCTTTTTTCAAAATAACAAGAGGTTGACTCAATGCTTTTTAAATGATGTTATAAAGCTGCAGTGGGGAACATGGCAACACAGACTCTTACAGTAGAATCTAGTCAAAGGAGCAAAATTATTTCAACCAAACCGATTTGGGTGATATGGACAAGAAAAATCTTGCTGTGCAAATTCTTAACATTCAGATTTACTGTATATCTGTTGCCTTTCCCTTCATCGGTAGTCTTGGCAATCCTGACACTGAACTTTCCGAAGACTGAACTCTTTACCCAATGATGCGCGGGGAAATGTACAACTATAACAGCATAAACCTGTCAAACAACAACGTCACCATGTTTAATCTGTGAAGTGGCTCTCTATGTAATCTGTGTGATTTAAGATTGGCTAAAAGGTCACTGCCTGGCGGTATCACCAGAGGAATACCACTGTCATTATCACGCTCAGTTTTCACACCCGGAGAAGACTCTGATCACCATGGAAACACATCATCTACTCTTACAGATAGCAGATAGCAGGAGAAGAAGGGGGGGGGGGGGGGGGGGGGGGGGGGGGGGGATATTGGACATAGGCTCACTGATCATTTCTTTGGTTTTATCTCCATTAACATGTTCTTGAGTGTGTTCTTTCACTTATAAGCCAAATAAACTTCACACACAGTAAGTTTTCTACTACCAATAAAAATGTCTTTAATCAACATTAATCAGGTCAAAAACTAACGTTTTGACTGGGAAGGACAAAATCTAATCGGGGGGATAACTATCTAAAATCACTAGAGCCCTTGAAGCATGACTCCCCTCAGCTCTTTGTCGATTTCAGTAAATTACACAGAGGTTAATTAGTCATTTAAGTCCACAGCTCTCGTCAGTTGAGGCATGTGTGCAAATTTTAATCAGATGGAATAGTCACCTCCGCCGCTTCCATTTCAGAGCCTAAGCGTTAATGCGATAATCAAATACTATTTCATCGATAATTTTCTAATTTTATACCCACATACCACTAGTGCGAGGAAGAACTGGATTGATTTTGGGCAAGGCCGTTGATCGTTGGTCTGATTTAGTCCAAATTTGGTGCATATGAATCAACTGGAATATCTTTCGAATATCGTACTTTACTCTAGTAGTTTCATATTCTTCTCAGTAAGGGGAGCTTCTTTTTTTTCTTTTTCAAAACATGTATATTTAAAGACATCATTTCCTAATTCTTTGTCTGATTTAGTCCAAATTTGGTGCATAAGAATGGATTCAAGGAGATCATGTATATATATCATGTTTTATTCTAATATTCTTTTATGAAAAAATATGTCGGACATAACTCAATATTGAAGATGAAAAAATATTCATGTCAAGAAATACACATTACAATTTGGACTGAGGGATTAATAATATTAACATAACTTAGAGACTTTTGGCTGAACTTAATCGTACGGATTCATTCATTTTTGGCATCGTCCGAGAAAATTCTGTTCAAATTATAGATGAAGACCATCAATTGAATTAAATTCAATCAATATGTTGAAAACAAAAAGCAATTTGGAGGACCATTCAAGCATTTATCACGACATAACACCATGAACATTTCGCATTTTTCAACAAAAAGCTGTCTTTCTCCTTTTTATATATTTGTAAAGTGAATGAGTGGCTTTTTGTTTGCTATTAAAACACAGTGGGTGCTTTGAACACATCATCTGGCACCCTGAGAAACCAATGGCCCCCATTTTAAAAAAAGGAACATCAATGGATTGATAAAGAGAGAAAAAACAGCTACTTTGAGTACCAGTTTAAATTATTCTTAGTGAAAGTTTAAACATTTGTTTTAAATGTTTAAATTTAAAGAATGATGGGTTGCTTTGAAACAACAATTTTATGTCTTATTCTGCCAACATTTGTCACATCAATTTTATGTATGTATGTAATGTATAAAAGCAAATCCTCATATTGATAAGTTTATACAGATTTTATATAGTTAATTTCAAACTATTTAACTAGAGGTTAGAGGTCATATATTTTGGGGGAAACAGGCATGTATGATCTTCCCCACATCAAAAGCAGGAAAATATCAAATGGAAGGTGGTAGTATTAGGTTGATTCTGATCAGTAGGGACTGCATATTAGTTCTACTGCGTCTTTCACTGCTCTTAGTCACCTGACTTCCCTGAGAGTAGTGAAGTGTTCCTAATAGGATTTCAAACAGAGACACGCACCTTTGATCCATCCACGCTGATGATGCGGTAGCTGTTGCGCGTGCTGTCGTAAAAATAGGAGACCGAGACAGCTTGCTTACTGGCAGGAACCCAGTTCCTTTTGGTGGTTGGGTCGATTTGGAAGACGTGGGCCCTGGTGGTGTAGATTGGCTGCTCCCTGGACAGGACAGAGGACAGGGACAATATGAGAGACGGAAGCACATTATGTAGCCACAGATTTAGAGAAAAGAAAACAGTTGCTCCGAGCACTTAAATCTGTCCATCACAGCAAGTCTGCAGAGACATTGCGGCTTCTTGGTTGGATGCACAGTGGTGTGAGTCGCGGTAGGGATGAGCAGGTGATAATGTAACACAAAACCTAAATACTTATAGCATCCCAAAGCCATTAGCACATCAACACCCCTCACCCTCTCATTGGTGGCTGCGACACATGTGTAGGTGTGTGCCGGAGACTGGGAATTTGTGTGATCGAGCACAAACATGATGTCAAATGGCCTTTTTGTCTGCATTAATATATTTCAAACTTTTACACCTGAGTTAACGCAATTGAAAACGAGAGGACTCACTGTCATCTTGTAAGAAAAAAAAAATCAGGATGCTTACGGTGAAGGAAAACAGAAGGTTCAAAACTTAACGCTACACCAGTGATTATTTATAATGGTGATCATACACATAATGTGTGTGTGTATATTTTTTCAGGTTTATGTCTGTTCATGACCTCATCACATTTTTAAGTGATTATCACATAAATAATAATTGTTTTACCCATTTATTTTGTGACCACAATGCATTGAATTGGCAATATTTTATATACGTGGTTTTAGACACAATTGGAAAAAAACAGCCCATTTACAATTTTTCCATTGCTATTAGTAGTTTGTAAAATTGTTGGCTGCACAATCAGGTAAAAAAAATCGATAATACTCAAAAACACTTTCAGCAGCCTTAGGCCTTTTTTTCTCACTGTTATTGTTTTGGGGTTGAGTATAAAAACCAGCAGTTCCAATTATCTCCCAATAGCGACAAAGCAACCAAGCTCTAGCATCAATGTGAAGTATCAGTCAGGAAGACTGGATGGAAGACACACTCTCATACTGTTCTGTCGTTACAGCACTCATGCGTGCTCAGTCTTAATTTCCTGCAGCAGCTGTTCACATCAGCAGCGCAAATCCCTCCAGTAGCACAGCGGCGCACCTTCGTCGTTAGCCGTATTGCATCATCGTGCTGAAGTCTCCGAATGCGTTTCTCTCTGTGTCGACATCATTCATGCTGCCGTGAGTGCCGCTGACCAGCCTTCACAGATTTAACAACTTCATCAGTCATCAGCCACCACCACCACCACCAGTGCTTGAACTCCCCGAGGATTTATCTTGTCGCAGCTGATAGCAGATGCGCTTCATTCACAATCTCCCTGGAGAGCTGGAGCTCCACAGGCTTCCTGACAGACTAATTATCCCATATCATCTGCCGCAATCAGCACTTATCTTTACTTCATTTGTCTCTCCTGATGGAAATAAAGATCAGTGCAGTCGAATTCAAATGCATCCAAAGCTAGAAATGTTAATGGTAAAATGTTTTCAATTACTTAAAATGTAATTTGATTAATTTAACTGGATTAAAAAAGTACCGCATCACAAATCAGCCATTCAATTTTAACCAGTTGCCTGATATTCTTTAGGTCCCCTTCTGCTGCCAAAACACCATGGCGATGCAGTGTGTGGTCCCACACATCACAATCAGCATCCTTCACTCCCCTGGAGCATCAGTGAGCTTTCAGAGCCCAAAACCCTTTCACTGGTTCTCTAATTGTCCTTTTCTTGGACCACTTTGGTAGGCACCACTGCAGACGGGGAACACCTATCAACAATTCCAACTCTGGAGAAGCTCTGACCCATAGCCACCACAATTTGGCCCTTGACAAAGTTGCCCAGATCCTTGCTCTTGTCCATTTCTCCCGTGTCGTAAAATGTCAACTTCAAGGACAAAATGTTCACCAGCTGCCTAACATATCCAATGCAATAATGATGGAGAATATCCACGCTATTAAGACTTCGCCTCTCAGTGGTTATGATGTTATGGCTGATCGGTGAATATTGGGAAATATTCTGTTCTGCTTGACTTAAGTTTCCCAAAGGTTAAGTCATGTCATCAAATGCAGAATCTCCTCACTGGAATTAAATTCATCCAAAATCCTTAAACTCATTCGGGTTTGACTGTTAAAATGAAAAAACAACTTCATGGCTCTTTTAGGTTTTTCGCAAAACAAATTTCAGGGAGAATTAGCCATCAAATGCTACTCAACAAGGGTTTTAATGAGGCAGAAGTTCTGAAACAGGTAAGAGATCTTTGTGAGTGGGGATGTCTGCTTCCTCCAAGATAAGAATTTCAGAAGAGCATCAACTGTGGGATCTAGGATCAGGAACGTCTCCCTGTTCAGATGAAATATCTAGATGAAATAGAGTAAAAATGTTAGTTTATTATGAAATGCACAACTCTCCATCTCTCTCCAGACACAGTAATTATGTCACTCTCACACTCACACCCCATATTCCATAAATGCGGCGTCAGATGTCGTGCGTTGCAAGCTGTTGAGAGACACAGAATATCTTCTTCTCATCTGCCAGCAATTACAGCCTCCATATAAACTGTTTACTACACAATAAAATACAAGTGGTACAGTTTGCAGCTGAGATTATTTGAAATCTACAATGGATTTTATCAAAGCTATGAAAAGTTACTTATGTTGTCTTTACTCCCCTTTCCTCCACACATTTATTTAGTTTTTATTTATAAAAAAAAAAGAACTAATAGAGTAAAATAGATAGAAACAAGATAGATCTCCTCGAGTTGATTGATTTGCAACAAATTTAGACCAACTGTTGAGAAATTATGGTCGGAAGACTTTTGTAGAAAGCTCCCCGTAATGTCGATAAATAGACCATTCGACTCTTGAACCTTCCCCTTCACCGTCCCCGTTTAGCCCACTGTGCCCCCATCTCCGCTGCCAAATGTAGCCAATGGAACGAAGGCATTAAGGCACATTTTCAAGAGCGCACCTCGCCACAGCGTGACATTGCTACTCCAAAAGGCTTATTTTATTCTAAATGCTCCGAAACACGTAACCTCACCAAAATTAAAACATCTGTATGATATTGCCAAGACCTACCTCTCATTTACTTTTTCTGTAATCTTTTCCGATCAAGTTTTGGTCGGCGGTAAAAGCACCACCAAAGTGCATTCTCTCCCTTGATGAGGTCGCCATGATGAGCAGCAGGGCTGCGGCTATGTGCTGAAACTCCACCCAACAAAAGAACAAACCTGAGGCCTCTAAGCCTCAGACCGACTCACGCAGCTGAAACACAATCGCCACACAGAAACTTGTGCTTCTAGTCACGGCTCGAGAAGAGTCTGTGTTTCTAGTGCAGACACAGAATCTGGCAGCTCATGGCTGGTTAACTCTGGAAACCGACTAGCTGCTACACAGAGAGGCAGACGGTGTTCAGTCTGTCACACTGTTGAAGGGTCTCCTCATCCTCCACGTCACAAACTACATTGGTAAGTACTGAGTAATGCAGTCTTCTTTGCAAATGATGTAACTGATACTTTAAATTATAAATTTAAAGATCATTAAGACTCTTCCGTTTTGAGGACTTGACATTGGATGCTCTAAATAATTAATTGGAATACGTTGCAAAATAAATAGAATTTATTTTAATTTAAGAACATTGAGCAACAGTCACAAAATGCTTTCTTTTGTGTTAAAAAAATATACACCATTAGATTGCAATAAAAATTTAGCAAATTATGTCACCACAGCATAAAAAAAGGCAAATTCTCATAAATCTCTGCTTGCAAATTCACCAATTTTGAAAAAAAGTGTAATCCAAAATCCCAAAACATATATTACAGATGAATTGGTCGTTAAACTTAACTGTAATCAATCAATTACATTGAGAGTAATTCAAATGTATTTGAAAACAAAACAAATAAAAGCAACTTGTTGGCTTAAAATATATTTTCATTTTAAAGATTACTTTCAAAACGCAGGAAACTTTAAAAGCAGGAAAAAAAGAATTTCAACCAGAGCTGTTTTCTTGGACACCATTTATTGATTTTTAAAAAAAATATTTTACCAACTATTCCTCTAGACTGAGAACTACTTCTCTGCTTGCCTCCATACCAATTACTTATGAAATGTGTTATTTGCTCTTCTGAATGTGATTCTGATTCCTCTATAATCTGTAACCCACTGATTTAAAGTGGGCCACCAGCCCCCTTTTTTTCTTGCGACAGTTAAAATATGACGACGTATGTAAACGATCCTGTTGTACCTTTTCGGCCATCAGCGATAAAGTTTTTTTTTTTAAATTGTAATTATTTACAAAAATTGAAACACACATAAATCTGCCCCCTGCCTGGCAAGGAAAAAGGGCAACAATGTTCTCGTAATGAGCTACGTGTCAAGAGGACATTCAGTTCCGTATTACTTTAAACGCGGCGCTCTGACGCCCTGCTCCAAATAATCCCAGATGGGCAGCAAAAAAATTCACGAGCTAATAAAAGCTGGGATTATGGTTCTCAGAGAAATGAAAGCCTTATAAATTCACAGTCCCCTTTAAGCCTAATCTGAGTTTCATCTGTTTTGGGAACAACAAAACCCATTATACAGATAACTGTTGTTGCTTTACGTACGCACAAACACACACGCTGACCTTTCCGGTGGCGGCGTGTGGAGCCAGCTCACACTGGCAGGGGAGGAGAAGCGGAAAGGCCACCACTGAACACATGGATACGCTCACACACACACAACTGTCGGTGGGATTCCAGCGATCTGCTTTTCTGAGATCAAAAGCATTAGGTTGATCGATTTCCACTAGATTAAAAAAAAATAAAAAGGAAAAAAAATGACAGTTGGGAATTTACAGCCACTGGATTTTTTTCTTCCGCTGACTGGCGGGAGCTCTCTCCCCAACTGGTGCCCTAAATAATTTACAGGTGCTGGTTTGAGCGAGTCCACGGTGTCTATGCCTACGTCCGCCTACGCATCCATCACGGGCCCATCCACACTGATGATGCAGCAACCATGTGCTGTGCGGGCAAAAAGAATAAATTAATAATAGAGTCACACTGTTGCAAAGAAACGCAGCGTCCTCTCCATGAATGTAAAGGCAAATGCCAATGATTCACTGCTGTACAGGAAGTGTTGTGTGCCTGGTTTAACATGCTGAATAGCTGCACTAGCCTGCGTTGAAGATGCAACAGGAACACTGTAAGGGAATAACCCCGCTTTCTAAAAGTTACACCAAAACAGTTTTAAATTAAGTTTGCAAAGAAAGTGAATAATCCTGCAGCTTTAAGTTGACATTTTAACACAATTCCGAAAGAAGAGATGTGATTAACAGCAGGCAGCTTGTATATTGAAGTAAGAGTCTGAGTGTGTTCATGTTGTGTTTGCTCCCTGGTACACCTGCAGAGGTTAAAAAGGTTTCTTTCCAAAGCCGGTGGGAAAACAGCCACGTCCAGATTCCTCAGTTAAAGAGGGCCCAGAGGGTTCGTTCCCCAAACAAACTTTCCTCATCAATCACAGTTATCTACCTCTCTGTCCCAGTGAGACAGACTCGTGTCGAGATATTGATCAATGATTTGGGAATCTGAAAACATAAAGTTCAGCATCCAGCAAACTGAAACTGGCTTTGCAGCCTGTTTAACAGGATCCAGTAGTTTCACCAGCTTGGGATATGGATGCTGCAGCATTCCAACACAAGAGTGAAACGAGTCGTACTTAACCGGCCCCAGAAATCACACGACACTCCGAGGGCAACGCAAACACAACTCAGCCACAACATTTAAAAATCACCTTCCTAATGCCGTGTTAATCCTGCTGGTGGTGTCAAAATGTGCCCTGACCCACCGGGACAAGACCTCTGAAGGTTCTCCTGTCGTTTCTGGCACAGGGACGTTTAGAGAAGATCCTGTAAATTCTGTAATTTGTGTAGGTAGTTTAAAACATCTCAGGTTCTCAGATTGGAAGTGAGGAATTTTTGGGATTTTGAAGTCCATGGTGACACCGAGACCACTGCGTATCACCCCCTAAAATCTCCCCTAAACATTGCTTGCAGTGTGACAGAACTCTCACGCTGAGAGAGGGCGTTGCGATCAGCGAATACCATTGGTGTGAAGGATGTACTTCGTGTGTAACAATGTTCAAAGGTAACAATCACATACATACCAGACCCAAGGTTTCCTAGCAGAGCCTTGCCCGGAGCATCGCAATACCTAAGCTGGCTTCTCTTTCCTCTATCAGCGGATTAACGAAGCCATCTTTTCACTAGGGAAACCACATTCCGACGTGCAGCGGGCTGTGATGCACTATATTCTGACGCATTTCTGTCATTATCGGTGGGACAGTGGGATACGACCTCACAGACTAATATAAGCTCTTCACACATCCACAAGCCTTGAGCACCGAAGACCCCGTGACTTGCTCTCCTCCTTAACGCGTCTTTGTTGGGTGCTAACCGCTTCATGCTGGGGACGAAATTTCCTAATTTGTTGAAGATTTGACCGGTCACAACGGACCGCTCGACAAAGTCACACACATCCTCCTGCTTGACCATTTATCTTCCTTCCAACCACTTGGAAGTTACTCAATGTTTGCTCGTCAGTGTATCTTAATTAATTGTAATAATTGTATATGGATTTCTATAAGAGTTGGATATGGTAATGGCATAAATTTTAAAAAATATATAAATTGAAAATATATATATATATATATATATATATATATATATATATATATATAAATACATACACATATATACACACACACATGTATACATGCACACACTTATATACATACATACACATATATACATACTGTACTCACAAATATATACATACACACACATCCACATATATACACACACACGTACATGTACATGTACACACGAAAAGCGTTTTCCCGCCAAAACAGCTGTGTGAATCACTGAGTGCTCTGACGCCTTTCTATCATAACCAGCATTAACTTTTTCAGCATTTTGTCACACGCATAAATGAGCCTTTGGGGCTCAGAACCTGATCATTGGTTCACAAGTTGTCCTTCTTTAGACCACTTGGCAGGTACAACCAGGAACACCCCGCAAAGATCTAGAGATTTGCAGATACTCTGACCCTGTTGACCCTTGTCAGAGTTGCTGAGATCCTTATGCTTGACCATTTTTCGTGTTTCCAACACATCAACTTCATGGCAGTATATTCGCTTCCTGTCAAATGCATTCCACACACAGACAGGTGCCACTGTAATGAGATCTTCCTCTTCGTCTTTCAGCTGTTCCCTTCCGGGGTCGCCACAGCGGATCAACTGCTCTCATCCGTAGGCTGGTAGCCTGCTGGCTAACAGCACTAGTGATGGCACTTGTTAACCCGAGCCCCGCCTGATCCGGTTTGGAATCAGTTTTGTGCTCCGCATATTGATTACGCAAAGGTTTTACAATAAATGCCCTTCCTGACACAAACCTCCAAACTTGGGACCAGCACCAGAGGTACACTGGACTGGGAACTTTTTGCCATTTTGTCAATGTTATAAGATCATCAGTATCATTTTGATATCGGCAAATTGTTTTCATCTTGAATTCCTCTGAATGCCCCACATTGTGACCTGTCGAAACAAAAACGCCAAGCGCCAACCATCTTCAACAAAAGAGACCCACTAGTATCAGGTTCGAGTCTCATCCCGGAAGCTTGCCATTCAGATTATATGCTTATGTCAGGACCAATCTACCGGGGCACACCATCTTGCATCCTTCGCACAAAACGGAGCGCACATCATTTTCCAGACATAACATAAGGAAAGACTTCCGAAACAAGTGGCACATCGGGAATATTTTCATTTCTCTATCTTTCTAACACAAAGAGGAGTGAACAAGATAAATAATGAACAAATTCATCACCACTTATTATATCACCAGCAGAATGTAGAAAATGTTGTCCTTGGACTAAAGGAGTCTTTGAGATACGATGAGTCTGTCTTTCTGTCTGTTCAAAAAGCATTTGCGACCAAAAGCCACATGAGTCACATGTCAAATGCCCAAAGTGCTGTAATGAGAGGAATTCTGACACGCATCCGTCCACACTCTCTCTCCTGGTGCTAACTGCAATGCCCTAAGCATCTTTACTTTGGTGTTGAGTTACTAAAAAAAGTCTTCTCCTGATTTTTCTGCGAGACTGAGACACTCAAATCTATGCCACACAGTCTGGTGACTCTGGCTGTATGAATCTGGCAATTTAGAAATACATGTTTCGTGATGAAAACATAGTGAAACCCATTTGTGAACACACAAAAAAAAAACTAATTTAAAAACCCAGATTCTCCTCAGCCGGTGTAGTGCGGTTCATAAAAAAACAGATTTGCAGCTCTGTGTCATTTTAACCTGAGTGCAGTGCTGGAGAGCAGAGTGGCTTATTAGTGAGAGCACATTCTTTTTTCAGCGAACGAGCAAAGTGGGCAGGAGCGGAGAGCTCTGAGGGATCATCACTATAACACCACCTGGGCTTTAATCAAAATAAACACGCTGCTCTACTAATGATGTCAGGAGGTCAACACATTCGCTCACACATATGGTGGCGCTTAATAACCAAGAACTTTTGTTTTTTTTGAAAGAATTATTCTGTTAAGCAGGATTGTGGCAAATATTTTCGTTTCATGTCCGGTATTCTTAATGGCTTAATGGCTTAATTGCTCAAATAATGTTTGTTTGAGGCGTTTTAGCTTTATTGTGTTGTTAGCTAAACTTCTTACATAAGAGAACATCTTATTGATGGGTATGCCATTTTAAATGAGTTTATGAGTTTTTGAGACCCAAAGAAACTAGAAAATGTGTTTCCACTACTGGAGAATCTGAAGTTGTACTGATGTGGACAGACCATAAACTCCATCACAGGGGAATATGCATGAGTAAAATATCAGTGAATTCCCTCCAGAAGTTTTTTGAGATATGGACGGACAAAATTCATACAAAAAGGGTTCCCTTATAAATAGTTTGTTTATGAAGATCCGTGAACTGAAGCGCTTTAATCAGACGGAGTAATAGATCAACATTATCTGGAATACTATTTTGTTCAGCTTCAGCCGCTGTACGCCAGTACACGTCATTTCAGTTATTTGATGTCTGCCATCCAATCCAATCTATTAGATGAATTAGAGAAGAAATTAATAATTTAGAAGTTGAGTATAGCTTTGATTTCTTTAACTATGGCAGACCCCACTATTGTCTTTTTAGGATTAATTGTGAGCAGTTCAACAGAAAAGAATACCCAGAGCAATGAGGAAGTAAATTTTGCAGATATTTAACGTATATTAGATATTTTCTTATCTTAAACAGACGTATTGAAATCATGAATTATTTTTCAGTTTTAACTGCCACTTAAGAGGACCATTATTACTACAAGTGTTTTTGCATTCATTCAGCACACTGAACAGTACCTCATGCCTGTACCAGCTCATTAAACTGGTGAGTGACAAAAGCAAGATCCAAATGCAGAAAAGGCAGCAGGCCAGCTTCAAACCAACAACCACAGCAGGTACACGTCAGTCATACTGGGGGAATTGGATGGATGGCCCAACGTATTCTAAGAGAGGAAGTGAGGAAATCTCCACAGATACACAGCACGACAGCAGATGGCCTCCCAGGCCTCAACCATCTGGTGAGGAGACGTCCAATCCTTCATCAGGCTGTCCCCTTTCATTTACCCAGGCTCCTTAAACAGTAAGACCTACTTCTACTCCCCTGTTACACGTCTGAAATCCTCATCCGCAGCCACAGAGACAGAGAACACACACTCTGATACGGCTTACGCTCCTCTCTCCTGCCCGGGCAGCAAAGAGACCCCCTGCCGCGTCACATGTCACAGATCCTAATCAATGAGGGGGTAAGCTTTTGGCTGTCACTCTCTGGCCAGCCAGGGGATTATTATATAGGCTTGTTGTAGGACTGTTCAAAGCATGGCTTCATTTAAAACTGATGGCTGTGTTGCTGTCTATGTGGTCATCATCGTGTGGCAAAACTGCGATAAAAAATAATGTGTCACGCTCAAGAGGGTTCTCAGAGTTAAGGTCGATGGTATAGGAAAAACCCTAAAAGGTATAGAAGGGGTTAAACTGCGTGTGTGTGTGTGAGACTCTTAGTTTATGGTTAATCTATAACTTAATTTAAGAGCCCCGAGATTTGGGGACAAAGGGGTGTATAAAACAATATATATCATTTTTAAAAAAGAGTTATTTATAATCTATAGTTCCCTCCACAAGACACACACACTTAACTTTATCGATTGGTCAATTAGGGGGGAACAAAATGAGTCACAGTCAATTTGGAGCCATTGCGCAATTTAACAAGCGTATGAACTCAATTTTGGTTATTAGCTTGATATTTATTGGCACCCATGCTGTTTCAAAGAAAAATGTTCTCTCCCCAGTTTTTACTGTGAAGACTTTCAGCAACTCTACATTATTAAATACTTACATTAACATTTAATAGGTAGGCTACTGGTTGGGGAAAATGTGCAATTTAATGTCACTTTGGCCAGGATCATTCTCTTTATATGTTCCGGAGATTTGAAAAACGTCAAGAGACAAAAATATTGATTACAGATGAATGAATGGAAGTATCTGCAGCCCTCAGTTACACATGAGTAATACTTAATCATGTGTAACTGAGAAAGCTAGAGGGAGCATTAATGCATAGAAAAAAATTATCATTAATTGCAATGCAAAACAAAGCCTACCAGTTTTTGAACCTGAACATTTTTTCCACCTTCCAAAAAGTTTTCAGCTCTTAGGTGCTACTTTTGACTGACTGACAAGAAAGAACCAGGAAAAGGAAAGTTGGGATCATGTCGCTGTCATTACAGTAGGTGTGACCTCCAGCCTTGATGCTGGTCCACTGGGTCAGTTCATGAGGACACTATCGACTCCCCTCAGTTTCAAACCTGCTTGATGAGTAATCCATTATCAGGAAAAACAAGCACTGTGCCACTGTAACACTCTCTTAATTACAGAACATTAAACATGCTTATTTTTCTACTTGATCTTAGTTTTGGAGATCGAATGATTCAGTAAATTTACATTAATTAGTCAGGCAGCAACAAGTTTGATTGTGTGAGGAAATAAATTTTGCTGTGATTATAAATCCCAGACAATCAGGGAAGGGCAGTCCAGATAAAAACCCAGTTATTACGTAGACGTGAAGAGAACTGTTGATTGCATAACTGAGGCATTGAGCCACAGAGTCAACATTCACACCACAGTAGACTATGAAGGCAAAATAATATACTGTAGACTACCCTATAAACATCTGTGGGAGTACACCACCATCTCCAGCCATGTGGACAACACACACACACACACACACACACACATTCCCAGAACTATCATGTCTATCCATTAGTGGGCAGTTTTGACTCTGGCACTTCTATATTATCAGCATCTCAGTGACTTCAGAGCTAAAGTATACACTATAAAGAGAGAATTAGATCAATCCGCCTGAAAATGTGCACATACATTACCAATAAATCCATAATTAGACACATGATATCAAGCATTTTCACCCAATAAAAATGGCAATATTTCATAGACATGCCAGACCACCTGAAGTAGCCTCTTAAAATTACTCAAATAAAATGTGGCTCAAAGAGTAAATAGGATCTTCCACAGCACCCAGCACCCATAGGTTCGCGCTGGAGAATCGATGATCAGGTTTATCCGGAGCCTTGACAGGTGAAGTAAGCAGTGGTGGATGATGATTTTCTTTTTTTTTTAAATCTCTGCAGTTACAACAATTCAGTATTATAAAAGACACTCTGGATGACAGATTACTCACCCCATTGCCGCGGACTTGAGGAACAACTCCTTTAATATAAATAAATAAATATACTCTCTCTCTCTCTCTTTATATATATCTATAGATATATAGATATATAGATATATATCTATATATATGGGAAAGGTGGAAAATTGTGTGTAAAAGCGCGGTCAAAGTCCACAGATGATTATTGGTCCAGATAGTTCATTCCCCGTTTGGAACAAGTCCTCTTGCTGCTGAGCAACAACTGAAATGTGAGAGCAATTCTTCGTAAACTCGATTCACCGGGTTGTCAGGATCACTTGAACAGAGCCTTCGTCATTTCAGGAAGTTTTTTTTCTACTCTGCCTTTCCTCCACAGACAGGCAACAGAGAAATAATCCCACTTCGAATTAGATTCCTCCCCCGTGTCTTCTAATAATCGGCGCCGGTGAATTAAGTTAAAGCTGGCGTTTCCCTGCCTGATGGCTGCGCAGAGTTTCTCTCACCCCCCCCCACCCGCGGGTTTGTTTTTCATTACGGGGCAGCAGCAGCGACACGGAGCGGCTTCCACCTGATCGCGCGCCTGCCTCTGCCGCCCACACTCTGTGAACCTGCGGCATCAGTCGGTGGTCTATAACCACCGGAGAATATAACTAACAAAACCCAGGGTTTCAAAAAACCCTGGGTTTCAAAACTAAAACAAAGCGGGCGTTTTTTTTTTTCTGAATTTGAGTTTACTTACATGTTTTAAGCGTAAAGGCACTCAGCCGCGGGAATTTCTCATTCTGAGCAAAAGAACGGCTTTTGCTGATTTAGCTGCACCTCTCATCGGTTAACATCCACAGTTGATGAATAACCTGAGGTTAAATTCGACTACTATTATAAAATAACTTCTTTTAAACAATTGTATAGCGACAATAAGCCCTGTTTCGGACATGTGACATAAACCATCAGTCACTCTATCACATTCAGGTGCGCGCGATACCGGAACCATTAAAACAAGTTTATGTGTTCAGGGGGACGTATTTCAGCGACGAACTGAAGTGGAACCGAATGAATGTGGAATTTCGTACATGATTTCTCTGGAGTGTATAAATAAAGATATCAGCTTCCTCCCGCTATAAAGGTATGTATTGTCTTATTTTATTATGTATTGATTTGTTTACTAATTACATAAACAGCTATGTTTGGCTGAATATAGCTGCTCTCATCCAGAGGAGTGTAGTACGTATTGTTCCGCTGAATGGCAACAATAGATTGTATCACAAAAAATACACAAAAAAAAAATAATGCATTTCTGTCTTTAAGTTGGCTAAAATCTATGTACATGTAGTCATCATCTTTACCTCCAACATAACCGATTTTTTTATTACGTCTTTGCAGCATGTCCGAGACCATGGATAATCTGCAGAAATATGAGAATCCGTCCAAACATAGTTTATCATCAGAGGAACCTGAACATCAGCAGCCACCCGACCCGCCACCTATCGTAAGGGACTGCAATAGTCGTGAAGCAGTCGAGGAGGAAGAAGAGAAGAAAACTGAGGTGGAGGAGAAGAAAACTGAGGTGGAGGAGGAGAAGAAGACGGAGGTGGAGGAGGAGGAGAAGAAGACGGAGGAGGAGAAGAAGACGGAGGAGGAGGAGAAGAAGACGGAGGAGGAGGAGGAGGAGGAGAAGAAGACAGAGGAGGAGGAGAAGGAGAAGAATAATGAGAAGAAGGAGAATAGTGGCGAGGATACCAGGTAATGTCTCACAAAGTGGAATGGTTTCATCATTTTGCTCAAAAATGTACGAGGTTACATAACACACGCTGGACTGCTATTCATTGATTTTACTATTACCCTTTGTACAATACAAACTATATCTTATCCAAGGACTGAGGAGATAGTTTGATTTGAGTTTCAATCTGGTGGAGTGGGTAATCAACTTTTTGACAGCTTCTTCTTGAAATCACAGCGGGTATTTTAGTCCTCTGGAACCAGGCTTTTGTGGACTTTGAGGTATACTTGGGATCAATGTCTTTATGGAATGTGCAATGACAATGAAGCTTCAACTTCCTCACAGATGACAAGACAGTTTCTTTAAGGAGTTATGGAATCCATCATACCAGCATACTTTAGGTTTTGTTGCTGCAATGGAGCAGAATATCAGAGTCCCTGCCATGATTCAGTTTTAATAGGGTGTTCATTTCTTTCCCACAGCATCCCCATTGTTCTATGTCTTATTTAAAAGGGTGTGAAACAAACTAGAGCCAACTGTTTTTCTGCATTTGGTCACAAAGCTTGGTTCAGGCTTAGATCCTTAGTGCATATTTAGGGTTCAACGGGGACTAAAAATTAAGACTAGACTACGAAAGTTAGTTTGTAAAGGTTTGCCCACTGTTTTAACTATGTCAACTATATTAACAAATGTGTGTGTTTGTGTGATTTGCTCATTTGTTTTTTTCCAAAAACCTAATTTACAATGGGGCTGAATCATTTTTCTTCCAGCTATATGTATGCTTAATGCTGGTTCTCTGGTAACCAACTTATCTAAATAAAGTGTGGTTATTTGGAGTTGCATTCTATAGAGGTAGTTGAGACCGTGATGGTATAATAATATATAATAAGTGGGATAAGCACTCAAAGAGCACAAACTTCCGCCATGGCATAACATTACCCTAGCCTTACGGAAAATTCATGCAGATTTCTCCATTAATGTCTGAGTTATTCCAGCCTCTTAATGTATCTGACAACTCCAAAACACTGCTGAGTATTTCTCAAATACTCTGAAGCCAGTCGTCTCTTGCGCCTTCCGCTTCAGCCCACTTAGACCCCAGCTGCACCACCTAAAGAAACATCAAAGGAATCAAAAGATAAGATAAAAGGCACTATGCCGAGCGACTTATTTTATTTTAAATGCTGCGAAACACATAATGTTGCCTAAATCACCTCTAGGATATGCTAAAACATACCTCTGGGTAAAAAATGTCATGCAAGTCTGTGCTGTATATTATCCGTAATCTTGCTTTTAAAGAAACAAACACACAGCATTGAAAACATAACCTCCTTCCATTGCGGAGGTAATAATCTAGCCGCTTTCATCTGAGGAATCTTGTTGATATTGTAATGCTCCATGGAAAATATAGCTTGTTTCATAGCAAACGGGCATATCCGCCAATAAGTAGGGTATAAACTTACACGCTGGTAGTCATGTTTTCACTTTCATCCACCAACATCACCAATAGCCGTTGGTTCTCTAGCTTTTGATTTGTCTTTTCAGCAAAGCTGGGATCAGCGAAAGTCGGCAGCAATATGAGAAGCTGTTTGCCCACCGATTTATGGCAGATGACCATGAATTCCAGCAGTATCGCAACCGGCCAACTGACCCGCCACCCATTGTTGAGGGCTGGGAGGGTCGTGACGGAGGAAACCAAAGAGGCAGGGATAACAGGTAATGTCTCTCAAAACGGGTCAAGGTGGTTCCCTCATAAACTGCGACTTGCATTCATTGAAAATATGTCAAATACATTAACGGTTAGTCCTCTTCAGCATGTTCTTTGATCTCTACACCGGTGATAGCTCGGTGTTTATATCCTTTGGCTATAGACCTTGTGTTCCTTTTTAATTTTGTATTTTAGAAGAGCAAATAGTCTGACTCTGTCTCTTCACTTTATTTTTAGATGTTATCATACAGACTGGAGCTACAATAGCACAACTTGTTCAGAACAAAGAATGATCATATAGCTACATAAATAGGCGGAGCTGAACTCATTTCACTTTGTAAAATACACAGTGTGCTCTTTTAGGGCATACAGTGGTACTGTGTATTATACGCATTGATCAAAATGATCCATGAAAGGGTCATACAGTTTAAAAATGTGATCAAAATCCTCTGCTAACATCTTTAGGATTTTATGTTGGCGCATTGTGCATTCAAACCATCTTAATAGGTTTTTATTTTCCCTTTTTAACGGGTGGTTTACGATGAAAAGGAGAGTGCATCATGATTAAAGATAATGCAGCAGTCTTTAAGTATAGGCTTAATTCTAAAGAAAAAATAAAATCTATTCAACTAAAAACGCAGCCTGCAATCGCCAATCTCACCTTTTATCCTCATTCAACCACATACACAGTATAAAGATGAACTTGCGTACCATCAAACAGTGCAACCACAGAAGATTCAGACATACAAAACATCTAACAGTGCAAATGACTGATATGCCACATCTAACAGTGTAGAAGACATTGGTAGCAACAACGGGACGACAGTATTCCAATGGATGCCTGAGGCAGAGAGGAACGGACATTATACAGATAAAGAGTGGCTTTTGATTGAAGTTGATTAATAAATACATTGACTGCATCTGCAGTCACCAGCAATTATACACAGCATAATATATCTACCCAGTTTCACAATCTTCCTAATTCGAGCGAAGTCAAAAGTTTGAGTAAAAGATCCCCAATGGAAATGCTGGTGTTACACAGCAGTACATGAATGCAGTACATTCAGAAATAGAGAAACTTCCGCAAAACTTCAATCCAGCAACAGGCCGCTATTCGGCCTTTCTTGCCAGAAGTATAAAAATCAGATTTCATGATCACTGATGTGTGGCTGAGTTTCATTCCACCTTTTGACATGTTTTGTGAAATACATGCCATAGAACCTGCAGTTGAAGACTTTTCATTTTATATTGGTCTCCATCTAGGTATCACGGCCAGAGAGGTCGTGGGTGGGGTGGAGGCCGAGGGTGGGGAGGAGACCACCATCGACAGCAACACTGGCGAGACCGAGATAGGCACTCGGGTCATGGAAGTGGCTATCAGTCAGGTGCCCAAAGCTCCCACCGCAGTTACAACTCCCACCAACAGAGATCGCAGTACGGCCCCTACTAATGTCTTCCCTCTCCGATGTTGTCAGTATTTGAACTTACTCACAATCTCAGTCTTTAGATTTATTTCTGTGACTATAGCAACTGTTTGCTCTCCACTCTTCATTTGTGCACCTATGCACTTTGTTTTTATGTCCCCACCAAAGGCGTCGTATGGGGTTACCTTTATCTGCATGTAACAGCATATAGGCTAATCACATCTCCTCAAAAACGCAACAAATTTTCAGACATGGTTTATTAGCAATTCTTCAATTTTGCTATTATTCCATTAAAAGGTATATATTAACTGTATTTTTCTGTCATTCTTATTATGGTCTATCTACTTCAGTACAAACGGAGTTCTCCAATTGCATTCTTTACTCATGGATGAAAATGTCTTACTGTATGTGATGTTGCTTAGCCCAGTTACCACCATTACATTACATTCTGATTACATTTTTGGGGAGACTGGGGATATATTGTAGCTTCATTTTTCAATTTTCCTTAAACCACACTGAAAATCTTTCTTTTTAATGTTTTAGAAGTGGCCTGTTTTTGACAATATGTAATAATGACATCATGACTGATCTCAAATATCACTCAGGAGTTGTTTTGTGTTCAGATAGTTTTGTCGTTACATCTTTACCAGCTTTGGTATCCAATAGATAGGAATTATACTTGCAGTATTGTTGCAAACATTGAATCTATTTGCAATGTATTTTCTTTTTACTGTACATTATAACCTAAAAAAAAAAAATACAGATAATTTCTAACTGAGCTGTTGTCAATAAACATGTATTTTCTTAATTTGTGTCTGGAAGTTTCTGGCACACAGAATTTGGTGGAAGTTTGTTTTCGGGACTTTTCTGAAATCACCCTATTCGTGAATTTTTGGGTTCTCAATGCCAGAGTAACAGCAGATGTTTGCAGCAGATCCTTTTAGGTCCTGCAAATTGTGAAGTGGGACATCCATGTATCAGACTTGTTTTTCCAGCACACCCTCAGACATTAGATTGGATTGAGGCCAAGTCAACACCTTGAACTAATATCCTGAACTAATGTGTTGCAGGGAACATTATCTTACCATTGGGGAATACTGTTTCCTTTAAGAGAAATTGCAACAAAAATATTTAGGGGGTACCTGTCAAAGGAACTTCTGCATGAAAGAGTGGAGCCAAGGTTTCCAGCAGAACGTTGCCCCAAAGCGTCACACCCCCTATCCAAGCATGCCTTCGTCCAATAGTGCATTCTGGTGCCATCTGTTCCCCAGAGATGGGAGACACTCATCAGCTGGCCGACCAAATGATGTAAAAGAACCTGATTCAGACCAGCGCACCCTCTTCCTCCTCCTTCCTCTGGTCCAGTTCAGATTATGATCTGCTCACTGTAGGAGCTTTTGTCAGTGGGCAGAAGTGAACACTTGTAGTCTTACTGGTCAGCAACTGTGCAGCTCTATACAGAACATGTATAGAGTCTGTGAGCTCAGACACTCTTCTATCAGAACCAGCATCAACGTTTCAGCAATTTGTACCAGCTGTAAAAAAAATAAAAATAAATAAAATTCTATAATTTACAGTAAAATACCGGCAGCTGCCATTGCCAGAAATTTACTGAAAAACGTAATCACCATATAGAAGACATGGTAAATTACTGTTTTAAACGGATATAATGTCCACCTGTTTGCAGTTGTATCTAAATCACTTAGGTCCCTATGATTGCTAGTTGTTTTGTTTCTGCCTCCATATTTTGAGGACAAAAAAGTTAATTTTCTGCTGAATATCCAACCCACTGACTGGAGACATCATGAGATAATGTTAGGCTGACTTCACCTGCTTGTAGTTTCACGCGATGGCTGACAGGTGTATATCTGAATGATCTATTCATTAAACAACATGAGCATTTTTAATTGTGACCATCACAGAGATGTCATCATTTATCATATTTCTAAATACATTTAATGTGCAAATCATCAATTTCTTCAAGATTGAACTGATTTTGTTTCAGAATTGTCATAATCTGAGAGAATCCACATTTCCCTACTGTTTGAGCCTTTGGTTCTGGTCTAAAGGATGGTACATTGAACCACATGTACAAAGGTACTGCGTGTGGAGGGAAAGTAGCATTAACGGTCAAAGGCCCAATGGTCTACATTGTGAATAGCTACTGAAAGATTTGATACTAAAAGATTTATGTGCATCATAAATACATTATTGCTAGACGCTTCACTGGCTGTGACACATTCAGCTCATTGGTGAAAGATTTCAGTGCTTGGCAAATCACAATGGAGTAAAAAGGGTGACTTTGGACACAATGGACCACTCCGCTGATCCGCAATACAAGCTGATACAATCCTTGTTTTATAACCGCATGAATGCCACTCTGTTGGGTCTATTTATGTCCCTGGTGAAAACACTAGAGCAGTGCAATCAGATGAGATGATGAGGGAGGGAGGAGGTCAGGGAGGGAGGCTTGTGGGGGATGTGCTGTAAGTGGCTTATGTTGAGGAAGGCTGCCATTACTCCAGTAATCAGTTCAGATTAGCCAAACTTCACCCTATGTGGCCAAATTTTCACAAAGCAGAGTTGCGCGAGACAGACGGAGAGCAGTAATTCAAAGCAGTGGTCGGGGAAATCTTTGCACAGGCGTTCATTTTCCCCAGAGGATGAAGCGTTTGAATGTTGGTAAATGCTTGGCTCTGCCTTCTGTAACTCAAGGAATACCTTCAGGAATACCTTCAGGAATACCGTGGCTTATATTCTTAGTTTTGAATGAAAAAAAGTCATTCCCATCTTCTTCATTGCCACTGCACTAGAATGTTAGCATTATGAACAACTGCTATTCGCTTTTAGCACCGTCTAGCTTCACAAACTTACCACTATAGCTGCAAACTCTGTCTTTTGGCACTTCCTCCCCGAGTGAACACACTACCCACTTGATGCCTGTGTTGGATACCAGAAACATTTTTCTGCTGTTCATTGGCATGTTTGGCGTAAAAGTGGGGTCATGGTATGGATCTTCTCACTGTGATGTCAGATATGGGTCTCTTACAAAGATGAATGTGAACAATCAATGCAAAAAGATCAGATTTGAGCGTCTCATTCCACCACAGTGTGAGTGCAGCCTCACAGTTGTCTCACATTCACACCTGAATGGATGGAAGAATATTTAAGACGTCCTTTAGAATCATTGGCATCCTTTAAAAAAAATTCAAAATTAGATGAAAACAATGTCTTATTGTCAAATACCCATGATCTTAAATTCAAATCATTCATAAAAATCTAACCTTCAACTCATGTAACATAATTATTATAATCTAAAAAGACATGTTACATTCTTAATATAGAACAAATTAAATATATGTTACTGTACTGTTGACATTTAGTGCAGACCCTTTTGCCACAATAACGGCCCTGAGTCTCCTTCTGTAAGTTGTGATGATGTTTGAGAACACATGGAGAAGATTTGAGACCATTCATCCAGACAGAAACTCTCCAGCTCCGTCAGATAGGGAGGTCCACGCTTGTGGACTCTCCTTTGCAGCACATTCAACAGATGTTCTGAGCTTCAGTTCGGGCAGAATCTTTATTTTGAGATGTCTGAACCATTCATGGGTCGATTTTGAGGTGAGCTTCAGATCATTGTCCTGCTGGAAGGTCCAACCACGACCCACTTTAAGTTTCCTGACAGAGGCTCAACCAGTTTCTGCTGGTGTTTGATGGAGTCCATGGAACCATGTCTTTTAACAAGATGTCCTGGTCTTTGGAAGAAAAACAGCCCCACGGCGTCAGAGATCCACAACAATACTTCAAAGTGGGTAAGTGGGGCTTTTCTCTGTGGCTTTTTTTCTTGCTGCGCCAAATCCATTTTAGACGTTTGTTACAAACATCAATTTGTTACATTTGATAATTGTTGTTTTTTTAGATGCAATGGAATTTTTCAATTACTTCTGATGTGGACAGGGGTAGGTATAATCCATGTCAATGTGGGAGGGGTGTAAAGTATCAGATTTATGAAATGTCAGATTCAGTTTTAGAATTACTCAATCCAGGTTTGGATTCGGTGGTTTTAATATCCTAAATTTCAGGATACATCCATCAGTTGTGGGACATTTAAACTGTGACCGCTGTTAAAATGTTGACTTGATGACTTAACAACCTCAACTATATATCAAACTGTCCGACCAAAACTCATTGTTGGCAGTCAACAAATCTTTTGCTGTCTGGAAATCAAGGAGTCACCATGTTAATCTGGATCTTTTTTTTGCTACGGAGAATTCAGTATTTATTTCTCAGTCGTTGCACTCATCGTGTGAACGGAGCCAGAAACCATTCGGATCTGAGGGGACGTTTCCTTTTAATTGTTGTTATATTAAGAAGATAAATAAACATAATGTGTGCCATTATGGATCCTTTCGACATTTTGCAGAAGACACTTTTATTCCCCACTTCACCAAATCCATTGCTGGTGAGAGACCAGTGAGAGTCCCCTCGGACTGATCCGCCAGGCTGTCAAGCTTCATGTGGCGTCTTTGTGCCGATTCAACGTGACAGCAGTCTAGATAGTACGCTCACGGCCATGTCCTTGATGATGAAGTCATCCACTACCACTCAACCCCCCATTCCATGTCTGAGCCCAAACACATACACACACGGGAGCAGAGACTCAACCTCCCCCAGCCCCTGCAGCGCTCGGCGACCTACATCTGGTGTTGGAGGGTGCAGGGGGCTACGGTTGGCCCCGGCCGGCCCGCCCACGGCAGACAGAGGCGAGTGTTCATGGAGAGTGTGTGACTCCTGCTTTGCTGTTTCTGGTGATATAAATGCCCTGAGCTTTGTGGAGTGTATACAACTGTACCATGTGACATGAGCACACACGTGCAGATCGTTATCATACACTCATAAATCCACTCAGACTTAGGAATACACCCTCAATAATTGCCGCAGCAGATCCAGTGGGATGACATCTTTTCCCCCGCTCATCCGACTGCATCCTCTGTAAGTTAATCACGCAGTCGCTCCGGTCATCCGTGTAAAGACAGAGGACTCTGCTGCTGTCGAGAAGGAGCTTGTTACTCCGATTATATCTTGTAGTACCTCCACAGGAAGATGCAGGCAACTCTGCAGTAATAATCATTTTTAGTTCAATTCCTGTGTTCAAAATCCTACGTAAGAAATATTTTTAGCTTAATACACTGAAGAGTTCCAAAAGTAGGAGTACTTGTCCTGTATTGAACTGTCCCCCTAGACTGATGTATCACTATCGTTATATATCCCCGACTTTTTCGGGGATATTATGGAATCGCCATCGCCAGGTCCGCCTCAGATCCTTCGTGTTAACACAATAACTCAAAAACTATGTCATGAATCATTTTCACATTTTAGACCCAGATAGACCTTAGTAAGAGGAAGAACTGGACTTATTTTGGGAAATGTCGATTGTATATACCCGACACTAGGGGGAGCTTTATCGTCAAACTTTTCCGGGCCATGATCTCTCAACCGTTTGTCCAATTTAATCCAAATTCGGTGCATATGAATCAATCAATCTAGCAAATGTCAGCAAATATTTGAGTCTAGTAGTTCATATTTTACTCACTGGGGAGTTTCATCTCACAAAAAACGATGCAATGGATCAAACTCTATAATAACTCTATACCCCATGGATATTAGGGTGAGGAAGAACTGGATTGATATTGGGAAAGGTTGGTCGTATATTTCTGTCTCTAGCTTTATCCCCAAAAATTTTCAGCCCATATTTTCTCGACCATTGATCCGATTTAGTCATTTACTCACCAGGAAGACCTTTTTTTTAATGAAAAATATTGAGGACATAACTTCAAATTTTAATTCAAAGAGTTCAATACGGGGGAATGTTTGTACAACACAGGGGATTTGGAGACTATTCTGGGATATACCCTTGCTGTTGGAGATGACAGCACAGGCCTAGTTTTACTGTTGTGGCTGGTCGAGGTGGAGATGGTTTGACGACTTTTCAATGCAGAGGTTTCCAGCCTGGGGGTTGGACCCTTTCAGAGTGTCACAAGATCAATCTTTTGGGTCCCTCGATGTTTAAAACGATCTTGTCTATCGATTGGAATTTTGCGGGATTTGGTTTCCTCTAAAAAAACAAAAAACAACAACTCCGATTTCTGTAACATGTAATTTATATGATAACTCCAGGAAACAACTTTAAAGTCTGAAAACAATAATCTGGTCTGGCTTCAGCTTTTTCAAGCAAACCATCAAATATTCAATATCTTTCATACATTATGAATTTTATTCAACCTCTTACTGCCCAGAAGCTTCAGTGTTCTTCATCTAATTTTGTTTTGCAGATTTGTTTTCAGCATTCTAATTCACATTACCATTGTTAATTTTTTTTTTAAAGATTTTTTTGTGCCCACGGGCTTTTATCGACAGGACAGCTGAACATGGAGAGGAAACAGTGGGAAAAAGGTCATTTTCAACATACTTTCAAACATTCAACATCTTTTGTTCATTATGATTTTATTCAACATTTAAATCAAATTCTTACTACTCATTTTCTTCATCTTATTCATAGCCTACCACTTCAGTTTCTTCCTTGTTTAAAAACTCTGTCAGTTCTTCAGCCTCCAGCATTCAAACCCTAAAGAAATTGTATTCTCCGGTATGTTTCGACGTAAACGTGCTCATCTGTTTGCTGTGTGGTGGAAAAATATATGCACAAGTGTTGCACACAGACTCAAAATAGTAGCATGCCCAACTAGCATAACCTGAATGAGAGACAATACGCCCGTGACAACTGGCTATTTATAACATGCACCCAACAAAACAGTTGTCAAAATAGGTTGACTTGGCTTTTGACCAAAGATGTGTGAGTCAACCACTTTACAAAAACCCAGCCAGACATCAAGCAAGTGCAAAAGCACACACTATAACTTAGCCAATAAATTCTGCAGACAATCCCACACACAAATGGACATTTTTGACTTAGCATATGAGTTTCCAATGGTAGATTCAGGATTTCTGAACGGGGAATAAAAAAAAAAGAAAAAGGTACCAGATGTATGAAACGCGGCTGTAGAAGCTAACCTTTCACCTTTTACCTTAATCGGGGAGGGGAGAAGAGGAGGGAAAATTATAAGTCAGGCACACCTTTGATCTGGAGAGGAAGGAGAAGACTACAGCAGACAGAGGAGTGAAGAGCAAATTGTTGAAGAGACACATGAAATCTAGTTTCTTAGCATAGACGAAATACAAATATAAATTCATATAACTAAAGACAATACAGCAGCCTGTCACAGTTGAAAAAGTAAGTGCAGTAGAAAGGAAGTTAACGAATATTACACAAGATATTGGCCCGTTTATCCTGATTCTATGCGACTCTTAT